>JAUCMU010000021.1:9393314-9403338 GCA_032275025.1 Enteromius treurensis | reverse complement strand
GGGCCTTGCCAAAGTAAGCGGCTATGAAGTCCAGACCTTCAGCCGTCAGTCTGAAGGTCTGGCTACGCGAGACTAGGTTATGATTAATCGCAACTAGTCATATCCAAAATAAGAGTTTTTGTGTACATAATATATGTGTTTACTGTGTATATTTATTCTGTATATATAAATACACAAACACTCATACATACATTTAAGAAAAAAATATTAATATACTAAATATATGAATATAAATATATACATGCAAGCAGATATTTTCAAAATATATACTGTATGTGTGTGTCTTTATATATACATAATAAATATACACAGTACGCACACATATGCTGTATAATATAAACAAAAACCTTTATTTTGGATATATTAATCGCAAATATTTGTTGCCAAGCACTAGAGATATTTCTACAATTTAAGTAACTTTTATTGTATTTTAAAATGCAATTTATTCCTGAGAATTTTCAGCAGCCATTATGAGGAGAGTATGGTCCTTCAAAAAAAAAAAAAAAAAATGACTGACCTTATACTGATTAATTTCTTCTTGGAGAATCTCATCAGCATCTGTGTACACCTCAACTTTCTTTTGTTTCTCCAGCTTACGCCGCAGTCTGGACAATTCTTCCTGAAAAGTACAGAACAGTAAAAGAGTTTCACACTTGTTGTTCCCACTCATTTGTATCCAAACGTTTCTGCAACACGCGTGCCCATGTACCTGTGCTTTCTTGAGGTTGACGCTCTCCCTCTCACGGGCAGTGCGGTTGTCTAGTACTGAGGCTTGGATTTCCCTCAACTTGGTCTGAGTGTGTTCCAGCTGCACTTTAAGGTCCTCGGCCAACTGGGCCGCCTCCACTGCCTGAGCCATCATGCAAAAAGACGAGCATCAAACACACATCTGGAAAGTATGCTAATGGTTGGCTGAGTCATGGTTGTCATGGACATGAGAACAGAGGTGGGCGTCTGTGATCTTTCCGGTCTTACCTTGCGCTTGTTGAGCTCCAGGGCTTGCGTGCGCAGCGCTAGTTCTTTCTCCAGAGCAGCCAGTGTGCTCTGCAGGACACCCTCCTTCTCTTCTAGTTTCTGCACCACCAGCAGCTGAGCGTCCACCTGGGAGGGATAGTTTGCAGTTGTAAACAACATTGTAAATCATTATTATGTGCAGGTTTTATGCCTCAAAAATTGAGAGGTCTCAATCATGTTAAGAGGGATAGGCTGACTAGTCATCTATTAACCAACTAGTCGTTTATTTTAACTATTTTTTTTGTAATTGTTACTATTTTTAATGGCAATACTTTCAATTAGATGATCAATTAAGAGATTTCTGTCAGCTTCCATTTTTAAAGATTTCTTAAAGATAAGCTTTGTATATTACGTTAAAAATATTTGAGTAAAGATGGCATGTTAAAAATTGTGGGAAGGAATCATGATCTTGTCAAATCCCGTCTACTGAGATATTGTCATCTGAACGATTTTTGAAGGCACTTTAGAAGTATCCTACAATTGTGTGCATTCAACTTTATGACAGCTGAGGTTTTTAACTTTTAACTGTATATCCTGCAAGAAAGATGTATTACAGTAGTTATGACCAAAGTGCTCTGTATTTTGATGTTTGATTGGATGGTGAAGCAACAAGTCAGCCTAAGCTTTCAAGTGTAGCCATAGTCAGCTAGAACCCACTGACTGATGAGAATGTTTGTTCTGCGCATTCATAAATTCACATGTGGGTGCATGATTGTATGTGCACCTGGGTTTTGAAAGTAAGCACTTGGTCTGCCAACTCCTCTTTCTCCTCCCGCAGAAGCTTGTAAATCTGGTTGGATTTGATTCTTTCACTCATTAGTTTGAAATTGGCATCGTCTTTCTCTCGAAGCTGCTGCATGAGTCTGCTGTTCTGCTCCTGCATGTCTTCAAAAGCCTGTCCCGTCACATCCATCTCACTCAGCAGAGCTTCTTCCTCCTGAAAGGACCATCGGTTTTTAATTATCAGTAAATCTGCTACAGAGGCATTGGATCTAAATTGATTCTGACACAAATGTTGACAATAATTCTGTTAAACCAGACACACCTGTTTAGTAGCAGCCAGTTTTTTCTGCAAGTGTTCGATGGTCTCCTCAGCCACACGGATCTTGCGGAGAGCGTCTTCATCTGCCAGCTTTTTGCTTTCCTTTCTTTCCCTCTCCTCCAGTTCCCGCACTCGCTGCCTCAACTCTTCCACCTGCCAGACAATGTTGAAATTAGCATTAAAAGAAAGACCACCCCCAGTGAATGGCATGTTAACGGTTTTGCCACACAGAAATACAGCAAATCTTTGTGGGTTCACATACTTCTGCTTTGGACTTCTTTTCTGCAGCCATAAGTTGCACTTTATCTCGCTGCTCCTTTGGGGCTGATTTGTACATGTCTAGCAGTAGTTTCATTTCCTTCTGAGACTCCTGTGCTTTTCTGTTGGTATGACACAAATGATGTGTGGGAGAGATGACTCAGATGTAAAGTTCATTATATGCAAAACAATATGAGGTGATATTATAGTTGCCCCAAATAAAGCATATTAAAATGCAACACAAAAAATGCTCTCTGTCTTCATTTTTTACACTATTCTATATATATATATATATATATATATATAAATAAATGCCTCTTGCTTTATATTTTGTTTAATGCAGGGAATTAAGCAGGACTCCAAAATGTCCAAATATTAGGGGCCAAGGCATAATTATGGTCATACATTTAGTTTCAGCATGATTGAGAAAAGAGCAGACATTTTTACAGGAAGCCAAGCAGCACTGAGAATGACGTTGTAGGCTGAGACATACTTGAGCTCTCCTCTAAGCATCTTCAGTGTGTCAGAGTCCTTCCTCTTCAGCTCTTCACTGCGCTGTCTCTCACGCTCTCTTTCTCGCTCCCTCTCTCTCTCTGCCTCTCTCTCTCTCTCCCATGCCCGCTGCCTTTCCAACTCCCTCCTCCTCTCTTCCTCCTCCTCCTGGTCCTCGTCTTCCTCTTTCTTAACTTCCAGTCCTCCATCACCCACGCTGTCTTCCAACATCAGTGCACCCGCCTCTCCACTCTGGCACTTCAACTGAAAAAAAGCAAAAGGGGTGACATTTCAAAGAGAAAAATATTTAGTTAAAATACAATCATTTTGAAGAAAGAAACAATCCACATATGCAATATGAAACATGAACTTAATAGTAGATTACATGTAAAATGTAGAAAAAGTTCCTAAATGGAAATTCCGTTGTCATGAGAAATAAAAGAAAAACTGTCAACAGAGACCAGTATGAGCAATACCTTATTTATTTCCATCTGTGTCTCACGAAGTTTCCTTTTATAGCGCTGCACATCACCTTTCAGCTGATGATTATGATTTTGAAGACTGCTGATTAAGTGTCTCATTTCTCTGTTTATCGGACCTAGAATGAATAAGAAGATGAAATATTGAAAGAGAGAGATTGTGATGCTGATAGTCATTCAAATGCAAAATGACAGACATCTCTGTTTATGATGCTTAGAAAAAAGAATAAACCCCAGCCAAAACAACGAACAACGAGAGAAGTGATGACAGGATACACCACCCCCATAGATTTCCTCAATGCAGCTTTGGTTGAAAAAAAAAAAAAAGGGCTTTGGAAAATTCTCAACTAAGGAATCCCACCTAACCCGAAGGTCATGACAACCAAAGCAGAAACAACAAAAACTCTTGTATGAGTGATGTTACCTGCTTGCTCATTGGCTGCAAGATTCTGTTCGAATTCGATTCGTAGCATTTCATACTCCTTGCGCACCTGGGCCAGAGTGTCCTCTAGCTGAATGACCTCAGTGCGTAACTTTTTCTGAAGTGACAACTCATCACTCTACAAATAGAAAGAACGGCATTCAAACAATCAGAAAAACATACTCTGATACAGCTATCCTCAATCACTTCGGTCCCATCATCTCTCTCACCTCCATGTGCTCTATCTGCCGCAGGTGAGCGTTTTTGGCTGTAAGCAGCAGAGCTCTGGCCTCATCCAGCTGGGTTTTCACACTTAAAGACTCGTTGTACAACAGAGAGAACTGTGATTGGAGGCATTTGTACTCTGGTGTCTCCTTCAACACTTCCTCTGGTAAATTTCTCAGATCCACCTACAAAGGGATACAGAGATCAGTAATACATCAGGAAAAATAAAATCCTTTTGATATACCCCCGCCCAACTTCCTGCTTCAACAGGAAATACGCTGAGACATGAAAAAAAAACAAAAAATAAAACAGTTCTCCTCAAATAATGCACTGGGGGATCACTCCCGGGAAGTTTGAGCAAGTGTTGTATTTTCAGTATACTCTTAATACCTTTAGTTTTTCGCTGTCCCGAACAGCTTCCTGTAGCTCTTGCTGCAGTTTCTCAAGCTCTGCCATGCGACTGTTGGCAAGTTCCTGGTTCTGCTCCAGTTCGGCATTCAGAGACTCAAACTGAGAGCAGAGGAATACTTATTAGCCAAACTGACATACAATGACAAACTGGAATGAGGTCTACACCATTTAAATTTTAATTGATGGTTTGAAAAACAATATCACGAAATGATTAAAAACAGTTTTAGGTAACACTTTTTGAACCATTACCTTCTGTATACTTAGTGTGATTTGACCACCAGGTAATCCACCTGAACTGCCAGTGGCATGGTAACCAGAATTAAGCTGATTTAGAAAAAAAAAAAAAAAAAAAAACACATTTAACAAATCAACAAAACATACGAAATAAAATAGTATTTCCCTAATTCAAACCACAAACGAATTAACATCAGTGCATTATACTATTGTTTTAAAATACTGTATGTTTTGCTGGTACACTGAGTCAACTGCAAATGATGTAGCAAGATTTGTAGCATAATATCCTGCAGTACATTTTCCGTTCACAAAGGAAGTGCTGATAGATATGCAAATAACATGAAAATAACAATAACATGACTACAATGACGATAAGGCATTTCAAAAGAAATACATTGCATTAAAAAGGCAATGAGATGAAGGAAAAGCGGACCTGCTCCAGAGCTTCTGCTAAGTGTTTGTTCAGCTTCTGCTCCCTCTTTCGAAGTTTTTCAATGTCCCACTGCAGATCCTCCACAGCAGTTTCCATCTCAGACACTTTAGTCTCAGAACTTGTAACTTTGTCAATCAGTTCATTATACTGTAGAGGCAAAGACAGCTCAGGGTAGAACATCTTTAAAAATGTGATAGACAGTTTTAAGCTGCTGCTTAGTGTATGTATACAGTCGCGTTTAAATGGTTGGGGTTGGTAATTTTTTTAAATGATTTTGAAAGTCACTTTATGCTCACAAATTTTGTGACGTGCTGACAATGAGCTTAAAACATTTATTACTACATAATGTTGAAAAAAACTGCAGTGTTTAATTTTTTGTCATTTTTCTATTTGATGAATAATAAGTAAAAAAACAGCATTTATGAGTCAAACTAAACTACGTGAAGAAATACCTCCAATGACATCTTGTGGTGTTTCCCTTGAAGGGAGTAAGCAAGATCTTGCAGTCGATTATGTTCCTCTATAAGTGTGCGGTTTGCAGCAATTATCTCCCGCTGACTGTCATCCTCACAAACTGATAAGAACAAAGAGCACAAGTTTAGCATTGTTCACAAAGTGATTCAGCTAAAACTTTTAGAGGTGTTTTTTCCCCCTGTAATAAACAGTCTGTGCTTTGAGAATAATAATAAATGAATTATTTTACCAGCTGACTGCACTCGGGTACACAGCTCATCGATGGTGGTATGCAGACGGTCAAATATGCAGACCATACATGCCACGCTGCCCTTGCTGAACTGCATCCTGTCCTGTAGCTGCAGTGTGAGCTCCTCCTCACTGCTGTTATCCAGGGTAGCCAGAAAAGCCTTTGCACTCTCGCTGAGAGGTGGTGGAGGTGGAGGAGCTTAAAACAAAAACAAACAATATGAATATGCATGATAAAAGCTGCTATGGACAGATAAATCCAATCTTTTCTTAAAATCTTATTTTCTGTGCATACTATCAGTTTATCAGCCCAGGTTTGGCTGATGGTCAAATGTTGTTATTAGAGATCTCGCTGTGCAATTAACGTCAGAATGTTTTTTTCTAATACATCAAATGGTTGTGTATCACCTTGCGGCTGCACAAAGGTTCAAAATTCAGGGTTTAGGATGCATGAAAAAACGCTCCAGAGGGGAGCCAGACATTAAATTGGTGCGAAAACAAACAGTTTTACCATTAGCTACTCCTTCAGATGTAGGATATGTCCAGTTTTTAGAATGGATACAGTACATATGCACTGTGAATTAGCTTGTGCTTGATTCTGAATGAGAACTGGTAAAATGCTGTAGGATAGAGTCATGAGGAAGAACCTCATGATTAAGGCATGCAAATCATGATTTGCTTTTCTCAGACCACAGTTCATTCACCAGCCAAAGTCTCCATGGTCTTTGTTTATCTATTTAGATTGTAATGGAATAAAAAGAATTCCAACGAGGTGTAAACAATCATGTTTTTCCAAACAGAGCAATCTCAGTTTTACGTTCTCTTGTTTTTTGCAGATCAATGTTTGTCTGCGACCTTCGAGAAATTCACTGAGAGGTTTGAGTCTTATCATAGAAGTGACACTTTGTGTCGACAACAGAATAACATGTAAATTCGCAAACTTCAATCTCAAGTTAGCCAGACACTGCTTAAAATGTTGTGCTTTACTTTTTAACAAATTTGAGTGTTTTTAAGTCATATACTTGTCATGCAGTGAACTGGGGACATTATTAGTTTAAAACGAGTTTTTGAAAAATCCAATAGTAAAATCAGAGGTTTAAACACGAGACATGTAAAGTGATTGCAACTGAATGTTGTTCATACCTTTTTAGATAACACTGGAAATGCAGTCTATAATTTATCTAAAGTTCAGGATAAACAACTATGTAAACTTGACCCTTTGGAAGGATCTCAGGATCAAAAATCATTTGTGTTGTGATTTACTTATATATATAATAATTTATGGAAATTATAGGCGAGCAGTATAGTCATGCTTATATCCATTTCTTTGACTTATTAACTGATTAGTCATTTGTATTAAATTATATATTTATACAGTATGTCCATTATTCAACACTGCTGTTAAATTTGATGTATTTTATCATTCAAATTAACATTCAAACTAAAACTATTCAATAAACTCTGCTCCTTATCACTTTGTCCTTCTCTTCTGCTCTTTATTGGCTTTCACTCTTAATAGAGTTTTGCAGGGAAATCAGGGAAGCCAATACACAATGAATATTGTTTGACTGATATGTGTGGCTGTATTTGACTCATACAAGAATTTGTGTAAATAATTATTGCAGGGTGCAAGATCGAGATAGTAGTAGCAGCCCAATTCAATTCAATGCATGGCTCAAAACAGTAGCGAAGCATTGCGTTTCGTTCATCTAGGTTTACCCATACCAGTGTTTCCCACAGATTTGCACATGCGCATTCATTCTCTGCCAGCAGGAGGCGCTTCGCTGGTGAAATGTAGCGGTTTTCCCGGTAACAGCGCTCACAAAGGCTACTTTATCAGGCAAGGACGAAATGAAAAAGACATCGATGCTTTTCAGAAGACGGTCTGTTCTTTTACAATCATCTGGAGATACGTTCATTAAAAAAAAACCCGCGCTGCATTTTGATATTGAAACGTGCAGTTCTAAGTAACAGCATTTTGGAAAATATATTTGAGGCGATCAGCTTTGATATTGTGACCACCACAATTAACTAAATGTATGGGAAACACTGGACACTGATGTAAATCAAATGACCATAGTGAAAAGAACAGATAAAAGAGTTTACACATTACACACCGTGCTGCTCATCACTGCTAAAGAGGCTATTACTGGACACGCACACATTTAATAAGGAAACTTAACGTGCACGTTATATAGTCAGCCCAGAAGTTTCGTCGGAATTGCACGTGTTTCTAATTTTACATACAAATAAATGACTTATGGATACGATAAATTTCTGGCATTAACTCTAGTGGAGTAAAACGTAATTACTCTTTCGAAATGGTCTGATTCTCCCTGCCATTATTAGCTAAAGCTGTGTGTACACAAGGGGCTGCTCTGTCTCACGGCGTGCCTCAACAAGACTTAGATGCCCACAGATGCGCCTGCCTATAAATCTGCCTAATTTGCAGGAAATTTGCCTAAATCAATAGGGCCAATTAATGCAAATAAGAATGGCAGAAAATCTACAAATCCAGTTGTGTAAAGTACTTGCTGCAAAAGATGCTTCAACTAAATCCAGGCTGTCCAAACTCAGTCCTGGAGAGCTGGTGTCTGGCAGAGTTTAGCTCCATCTTGCCTCAACACACCTGCATGGAAGTTTCTAATATGCCTACTATGAGCTTGATTAGCTGCTTCAGGTGTGTTTAATTAAGTTTGGAGCTAAACTTTTGGCCAGCCCTGAACTTAGTACTGGGTAAAAGGTCTGAATACTAACGTAAATGTAATATTTCAGTGTTTTTCTTTTTAATAAATTGACAGACATTTCTAAAACGTGTTTTTTTTTGTTTGTTTGTTTTTTACATTGTCATTATGAGGTACAGAGTGTATATTAATGACAAAAAAAAAATACTTTATAATCATTTCTGAATGCACTGTATAATATAATATGAAATCATGTAAATAATATAACAATGTAATATATAAATATACGATACACTCACTCTCTGTGCACACACTATATAAAGACTTCGGTAGGGTAGATGTAAACATGTCAGTGTTTACCACTGTTAACAGACTGTGTCGTTATAATAATGAATATGGGACTGCTAATCTAAACTTCCTGTTTTTTATGTACACTAAGCAGAATGACTGCATCACACACATTTCTTATTTTACCTAATGGTGGTAAGCAAACCCACTTAAAGGTGCAAACCGCCACCTACTGTATGTCACTGACATGACACCTGACATAAAGTATGGATCAAAATAAGGCCAGGATTTTAATCATTGAGATTCTCTAGAATAAATCGTCAATCAGACAACAGAAGCATATAGATTGAGTACAACAGATTTTTTAGAAAGTTTGGACTGTGTTTACAATTTAGAGGATTTCAAACTGTTCATAGTGAAGTGAAAGAGAAGTGACTTGTGGCCCATTCTTGGACTTAACCCATCCAAAGTGCGCGCACACACACACAACCAGCAGTGAACAGACACCCGGAGCAGAGGGCAGCTGTGGGGATCGGTGCCTTGCTCAAGTGTCTCACCTCAGTCGTGGTATTGAAGGTGAAGAGAGTGCTGGATATTCATTCCCACCACCTACAATTCCTGCTAGACATGGGAATCGAACTCACAACCTTTGGGTTACAAGTCCAACTCCCTATTCATTAGGCCACAACCAAAAAGTGCTGATAAAACATGCTTCTGTTGTATAATTGATGGTTTATAGTTTTTAGCATGCAAAAGGCCTTTGGCACAATTCTAAAAATGCATTATTTTAAATATTTGTAGATCTACAGTGTATTGGAGTCTAACTCCTTGCATGTTTACCAGGAATTCCATCCTCTACTGGTCCATCAGCCGGCTTCCCCACAGGGTCAGAAGGCTTCTGTTGCTGCTCTTGGTCCTGTGTCTGTTCCTTTTCTTGCACTGGTTGTTGCTGTTGTTCTTCTACCGCCTCTGCAGAAGATGGAGGCTGAGGGATGATGCCTTCACCTTCGATTGGAGCTGGCAAAGGAGCAGAAGGTTCAGGTACAGATGATGGGGCTGCAGCAGGAACTGGGACGTCTGGAACAGGAGGAGTGGCAGGGGTTTGGACAGGTGCCCGGGCATCCTTAGGCTCCACATGTTGCAGCAGTTCATGGATATTTTCCTCAAGCTGTGAGAACAGAGTTAAGATGAACCAATTTCTCCTACTCATTATTGTATGCTAAAGCAATACTCTTAAAAACTATAAATGATCAACTTTACTGGAAAAGCTTAAAGGTGCCATAGAATGCATTGAGAGAATATTTTAAATTGTTCTCTGATATGTACATAGAAGGTATGTAG
>JAUCMU010000021.1:9373094-9385225 GCA_032275025.1 Enteromius treurensis | reverse complement strand
CATGTTCAGCACTTTGGTCAACTCTGGTTGTTTTAAATGTGCTCTATAAATAAACATTGTATTGTATTGTATTGTATTGTATTGTAAAAAAAAAAAAAAAAAGGCTCACACTTTATTTCAAAGTATGTGTACTTACAATGTACCTACCAAAGAAAGTTCTGGCAATACCTATTTACATGGGTTATATAGTTATTACCTAGTTATAGCAATTGCTATAAGTAGTACATAGTATGTATATAGGTAACAGGACTGTAAAATAAAGTGCTACCAAAAAATAAAAGTGTGAAATGACATCATATACACTGCTTTTTGAAAGTTTGGGCTTGTTAAGATTATGCTTACCAAGGTTGCATTTATTTAATCAAAAACACAGTAAAACAAATTTTAAGCAGCCATTAGTAAAATCTTCAGAATCACATGATCCTACAGAAATCATTCTAATACCGTTAATGTAATGTTGGTACCTTCTGATCATTGTAATGCATCCTTGATAAATAAAAGTATTAATTTCCTTTTACTTCTTTAATAAAGCATTTCAGAATAATATAACAGATACTTACAGGTCAAATACCAAAAATATGAAGGTTGTTGACTCATAAGAATCAATAAGTGTGACTGAAAAAAAAGAGCAGAGATAAGGTCAGTTAATATCCAGAGAGGTTTGAACAGATCTTTAAACATTAGCAGTACATTTCAGACTCACTGATGGACGAGTGGCCCTTCACCACATTGAGCACATGGATCTCCTTAAGCGTGGAGCTCTTTACCTCCTCCAACTGCTGTTCTGTCATTTTCTCTGCAGTGATTTCAATGATCTTCACTGCAAACTCCTGCCCGGTGTGTTTGTGAACACACCTGCGCACCACACTGCTCACACCTCTGCGCACGGGACAGTTCAGTCACAGGACATCTCAAGAAATAGCATCAAAACGCTTATTAAATCAAATACTCACCTGCCAATCACCTCTTTGGGATCATACTTCTGATAAAACTCTTTCGCCCCGACCCAGTCGGGTAGTTCGTCTCCAAGAATGATATCGCGAGTCATACTGATAACCTAAACCATAAACATTTATTTACATGGATTTAAATGAGTGAGGATTAGTAGTATATTTTTATTGCATGCCATGTCAGCATCTTTAGGCTACTTTCATGCCAAAACAATAATAAAATGTATAATAAATACTGTAAAAACCAGTAAATATAAAACCTATTTTATATAACCATTAACCTATTATAAATATTCTTTAAAACTCTATAAAAACTCCTTTAAGTGAGTTCATGTCATAAAGAGTTTTCCACATACAATAAAAGTTGGACAGTTCAATAAATCTGGTTTGAATGAGTGAAGAGAATGTTTGCATGTTTTCTTTTTGTGTATTAGATATCTTCAATCAATCAGTCACACTTGTGTTATCATATTCAACCTCTCTAGCGCACAATGTTCACTACACTGGACAGATCTTTAAAAGACTTTACAGAGTGTGGATATTACATCTAAACCACCACAGGTGTTTACCTGAAGTTGAATAATTCTATATCAATGTCAATTTTAATGAAAACGAAAGCAGTGAAGCACTTTTATTTTATATTATATATATATATATATATATATATATATAAATAAAATTTTCTGTAGTTTATCTTACTAAAAATATTTTTGTATTCCTTTTGGAGTTTCCATTAAGATCTACTAAATATTTATTCATAGTTATTAGATCTAAAATATTTATTAAGTGATATTATTAATAATTATTATAATAATGAATAAGATTAATAAAATAATTAAAATAAATTGTAATAGTTTGTGTGTTTGCATAATATATACTTAGAAATACATAATATTATGTACATAAGTTCAAATATTTGTTTATGCGCGCGTGCGCGTGTGATAGGAAGGGTCAGATACTAATAAAACCTGCAATATTTTCTGTTCGGGAGGCAACAGTAACTTATTATTGCATGATATTTGACATGTTCGTAATAAATGTCTTAAATTAGTTGCTATAACGAACATATTCTGCAGTTAATTGTCATAACGGATATTTGCTTTGCTATTAGTTGCCATTTGTTAATATTATGACTCTAAAAACGCGGGACTATAGTGGACAAATATGCCATCCTCTCAAATTACTTTAAAAAATAAAAATAAAAAATACTATAAAAGTACATTTAGCAATATCTTAAAGCAAATGAAGTTGTTATTTATAATAATTAAATTGCTTAGTTATTTAATAATATGCAGTCACAGAAAGGTTTACTCACATGCTTGCAGACCAATAAGCGTAATACACACACACACAGAAATAACAGCACAGAGTAGCAATAACTGTTCCGGGAAATGGGCTGTAACGTAAGCGATCAATGACCTCGAATGCTGTCTCGTCCTGTCCTAACCGAGAAAAGCCGAAAGTGTACTCACAACCACTTCCAACAAAATCAACCGAAGTGCACAGTCATCTGCCGGCTCAGTGTTTTCAACTGTCCGGCTGAAAACATGTATTTAAAGCCACTGACAATACTGCCATAACACTGCTAAAACTTTTGTAAAGCTCCTGGGAAATGTCAACAACACCCAGTCGACTCGCACTTCTCCGCCTTATAAAGGACAGTAGCTGCACCGTCGTTGCTCATTACTGCCACCTATAGGATAGAAGCGAGTACAAGCACAACCTATTTATATATGAATCTATTTTTAGTCATTTCCCCCCTGTGGTTTTACCAAAGGGAATTTAACAAGATGTGGCAACAGATAACATAACATTTTTTTTTACCTCATAAAACATGAATAGTAGGCTAATTTTGAAAAATTATGGTCAGACTCCAATCAAATCAGCTGAATAAGAGCTATTTCATTTGATATTGAGTTGGTCGCTTCATGGGCCTGTCATGCTGAGATCCCATGACTACAGGCCAGCTGAATACTACCTATTATGGTGCGTTCAAGTCCTAGGAAGATTGTATTTATGAGATTTATTGAGTTGTAAATACAATGTCAGCTGCTTTCTTGAACACTTCGGTCAGTTGAAAATACACATGCTCCTAACTAAAAAGAACTACTACTGATAGACAATTATGCTAAAACAGTAACAGTGTCAGTGAAGGAAAAAAACAAATAAAAATAATAAGTACATTTAAAAGTAAAGGCTAATTCGTTCAATTTAATAATGATTGACATAAAGTGCAGCAAGATATAAGCAATGCCAAAGTGCAAAGCCCATTTTATAATAGGATGGACAGATTGGGTGCGCTTTTCATTCTCTCAATGGTTGTTCTGTCACTATGCTGGCATTACCATGGGCACTTCAATGAGCTTGTCTTTTCATAGTTTGCCAATAAAAACATGTATTTCTTTATTTACGTACTTTTTGATTAAGAGATAGCAAATAGACCTCTGGCTTGGACATATTCATATATTTGCTTATGATCTCTACAAATACTTGACAGAAGCCAAATATATACAATGAAAGAGTGTATTTACACACACACACACAAACACACACACACACACACACACACATATATATATATATATAGAGAGAGAGAGAGAGAGAGAGAGAGAGAGAGATATTATGGCCATTGAAACTTGATATTGGCAACAATTAAGCTTCAATGCTGCATAATTAACATGGAAGCAAAGCAGCACCAGAGCTGCTTCTTAGTCTGGCTTGCAGTATGTGTCAAGAGTTGCATGGAAGTGTACTGTTGTTTTAAGTATGAAGCGCACATTTTTACACATTCCTCTTTGAAATTCATGAGAAAAAGGTAGAACATCTGCAAAAGCGGCAAAGATGTTGCTTCTCTGCTTTGTAAAGATGGCTAACACATCTGCTTGAAGCAACATGAGAGAAAAGAGGAGAGGAGGATTTCAATGGAGGAAGTAGTAGATATATCATGCTGTAAGACCAGAGTTGCGTAATACCAGTCATAATTCCATCCTCCAGTATACATAATAAAGCAAGTCCACTGTTATGCTAGAAGACACCATCCAGATAATTACACCGGAAGTCACCGTTTTGTCTCCTTTCTAATACGGAAGTGGGCGTGAATAACAGCCACATCCAGCAGCATCACAGCACAGTAGACGTCTGTAATTAATCACTGCAACCCATTCATTTCGGATTTAAATACATGCAGATCAGCGTTATTTCATCTTTATCTCAGCGAGATACAAGTAAGTGCGTTTGTTTCGGCGTGCCGCCGGGTTACGGGCTCGTGCACGTAGTGTTTGTTGTGGCAAAATCGCAACGATCAGACGTGCTGCGGCAAGGATGCAACATGTTTTGACCACAGGAGACATCGAATAGCGTGCTTGCGCTGTCTAAAGCAACATGGAGGAACAAAATACAGTAAAACAGCGGCGTCCTGCTCTGTCCATCCCAGCGAGCACAGCACACGTGAAGCATGCAATGCATTTATTCAGAATGGGTTTTGTCGCGCGCGCTGGCCTGCAGTCGCAAATGCATAACAGACTGTCCTAGTGTTTGTCATATTATGCATGCAGATGTGTAGTACAGCTGCATCCCTTAGGTAAACCAACACACGTTCAGATGAAATGCTGAGTCTAGTGTGCTTACGAAATTTGTGATCGATATATCTCATAGAAAATATGTTACTGTGTTTGTAATATCTGTATTTATAAGGATCTATATATATTTCCAGCTGTTAAGAGCCCTTGGAAATATGAGCCAAACGTCAGAGCCTTCAGCCGATGCTGCTGTGACCGAAGGTTTGGATTTTTTTGTATTAGTTTGCAATGGAAACAAACAAAATTCGTCAAAATACCAGAGTTATAATTATTATTTGCTGTAAAACCATAGTTAATTGATATGACATCTCATCCGAACTTTTATAAGAAGCGTTCGTATTTTTTTCTTAAAGGGACAGTACACCTGTTATCAGTGCTTTGTAGATTACTTGCAATTTGTAGTTCGTTGCTGATTATGGATTACCTGAAAATAATGTAGTCTTATTACTTTTTTTTACCTTCCATATATCCTTTATCATATAGGTTTGAATGGGAACATTTTGTTAAATGTTAAATAGAAATGTATCTATACACACACACACACACCGTGCCCACAACAAAGTATTGGAAAAGTAAATACAAAAATTGCTGTTTGCTGTGGAGTCAAAAAATCTGCAGATATGATTAAAAGATTAATAGGAGACAAAACTACAAACTGTCACATTTGATTATTGGGTGTTTAGAAACATGTTTTACCAGCTAAGAAGATCAGCACTTTTAGAAATTCATCCGCCTATATGATACAAGTATAAGTATTGGATCAGTTGTCTCAGAGCTCTTTCTATGTGATCATCTGTGTCCTGTTGCATTACTACTTTAGATATTAAAAGCAGGGAATGTGTCATATCGGTTATATTCATTGGTTCTGGTTTTTAAGTCTTGCATTCGATGATGACACAAAAACCAGGGAGCTAATTTTGAGAGAAAGCAAGCAATTTTGATGCCCAATGAAAAAAGGAAAAACAAAGGGGAATCAAGAGTTTGAAAACCACCAACAACTTCAGCACCCACTGGTCGGTTGAGGAAATCAACAGCAGTTGATGACAGACAAATCATAAAATTAATCTTTATCTAAGAAATGGGAAAGCAAGGGTTTGGAGAAAAAGGAAACCGTAAATGATCATGAGCATACAGCCTCATCTGTACAGCATGATGGAGGTAGTGTTATGCCATGGCCGTGAGAATGTGCTTCATACTGCATGCATCAGGACAATGCCCCCAAAACACTCCAGTTCCAGTTCAGTGGAGGAGTTTTTCTGGGCAAAGAAATGAAGAAAAATCTTCAGAAATTAAATCTGATTGAAAGGGAATTTTACCAGCTGAAGAGATGACTAAAGGCAGAAACACCCTAACAAGCAACAGTTAGAATGGCTTTAATAAAGGCTGAGAATAGATTACGAGTCTGGTCGTGCATATGGGCTCGCAATGCATCTGTCTTGTTTTCAATTCTCCCAATACTCATGCTCACATCAAATAATGGGATGACCTCTAAAAGTGCAATCCTTTTTAATTGGTAAAACATTTATGTGCTGAAACCGCTAATAATAAAATGTCACATTCAGTAGTTATGTCTCATTCATCTTTTAATCATATTTGCAAATGTCAAATTTCATCTTTACTGTTCCAATGCTTATGGAGGGACTGTATATATATATATATATATATATACATACATATGGATTAAACATCAGGGTTTACCAAACTGGGGTTTGTGAAGGAACTGCAATAAGTTTGTGAGATGGTGAAAAGCTAATTTATTAAAAGAATCAAAAGAAATACTATAAACAATAATAAAAATGAAAAAAAAGGGAGATATTTTTATTAGAGCTGTCAAATTATTTATTGCGATTAATCGCATCCAAAATAAAAGCTTTTGTCCACGTGTGTGTTCTGTGTATATTTATTATGTATACGTAAATACACACACACACACACACACTTTATATTTTAAACTCTTACATTTTACATGTATTTGCATGTTGTATATTTATATTCATATAAGTTATACATAAATATATTTAATATAAAAACATAATACATTGTTCTTAAATATATACATGGATGTGTGTATTTACATAATATACACAGCACACACATATTATGTAAACAATAACATATTTTGTATGCAATTAATTTTTTTACAGCACAAATTTTTATATTTATTTACCCAAATCGCTGTGTGATGACCATTGACTGAATGACATCAGAAAACCGATTCAAACATTAATATATTAAATATAATAAATAATGTAAATAACAATTTTAATAATATTGAAATATTAACTTAAAATCACAGGGAGGGGTCTATTGAAATATTTGATGTCAAAGTAATGTGTGAATAATATGTAATCATGAAATCCATAAAAACAGTCATTTAAAGCTTTTTTAAAACGTAACGTAAACGTTAATATAATTACAAATACAATTTTTAAGTCCGATTATATAATCCAAATTACATGTAACTACCCAGCACTGCCCTTTATTTATACACCCTTATTTTGCTCTCTGTGGAACACAAAACAGGTTGTTATGGAGGACAACAGACAAAATAGTACATGAAAGCAAACGATGCGGACAGCCACTGACTTTCTTCCTAACATCACATTTTGGGTGTAAATGATAGCTGTTAGAAGTTTTATTTTGAGTGCACTGTCCCTTTAACTATTTTTTCTTGGTAGCAGTTGCTATTTTGTTGTGGAAACAACAGCTTTAATAACTGTGGTATTTTGACATAAACTGTGGTAAATTATTTAGGTCAGCTTGTATGTTTACTTATGTATTTTCCACCCACCATTCATGTATCCAGCTCCAGTTACTCAATCTGAAACCAAGCAATCAGCAGCAGGGAAGAAACAGAACAAAAAGAAAGTGGAAGAAGTAGTGGAAGAAGAAGAAGAGGAGTATGTTGTAGAGAAAGTCCTGGATCGGCGCGTGGTGAAGGGAAAAGTGGAGTATCTTCTCAAATGGAAAGGCTTTTCCGAGTGAGCAGCCGCAGCTAGATTTCAACTTGGTTTTGAGTGAAAATCCTGGTGTTTGTTTGTTTATTTATTTATTTTCCTTCAGCGAGGACAACACCTGGGAACCAGAGGAAAACCTAGACTGTCCTGACCTCATAGCAGAATTCCTTCAGTCACAGAAATCGGCTGAGTCTGGAGGCAAGAGGCGCGCCGAGTCCGACGGAGATGGAAAGGAGACCAAAAAGCGCAAGGATGAGGTAAGATCCATGAAGATCTGAGAATCTGAGATGTCTACATCATTCCATGTCTTTAAGCTGGCCAGGAAGTGTCTTTAAAACATTAGAAAACCAAAAGAGAATGAATGGGCTAAACAGTGTCTTACATGCCATCTCTCTTAATTTAGCCTGAGAAACTCAGAGGTTTTGCACGTGGTTTGGATCCTGAGAGGATTATTGGTGCTACAGACTCAAGTGGAGAACTCATGTTCCTCATGAAATGGTTTGTATGGAAATTGTTACCAGTAACAAAAACAAAACAAAGTTTTGGATTAGAAAGACAGTTCCTGAGCAGCATTAGGAGAGGTTGAGGGCAATTGTAACACTCTAAATTTCTACAAAATGCATCTATGTAGTATATGCTCTGCATGATTTGTATCCCTATGAGTTTTCTTTGTCTTTCGCTTTATAAAGTTTCAATGCCTTTCAATTGAAATGAATATCTATCGACTGGTTAAAGGTTCACGAGAATGAGAAATGTTAACATTTTAACTGGTAGCTACTATGCAAGATTTTATCACTTCTCGGGTCGGGGTAATTGTAACACTACAGTGAATATTTGAAATACGTTAAAAGGTTGGAGTCGGTAAGATTTAATTATTTTTGTTGAAAGAAAATAATACTTTTATTCATTAAGAATTAGAATTACTTAAATGGCATTAAAGATATAATGTGTGTATATACAGTATATATATATATATATATATATTGTATAACATATACACAACATATATGTTATAAAAGATTGCTCCTTAATACTGATGCTGGTCTTTGAAACGTCCAATATTTTCAATAAGAAATATTTCTTGAGCACCAAATCAGCCTATTTAGATGATTCCTGAAGAATCACTTGATGCTGGACACTGATGCAACTTCTGCTGAAAATTCAGCCTTACTATCATAGAAATAAATTACATTATTAAAAGAATAAATTATATAAGAATAGTTTTCTTAAATGTTAAAATAGAATAAAAATGAAAATAGAAGCCACAAAATGGATAACGGGTGTGTGTGTGTATATATATATATATATATATATATATATTTATTTATTTTTTTTATTTTTTTATTTTTTTACTGTATTTCTGATAATATAAATGCTGCTTTGGTGTGCATAAGAGATTACCTTTAAAAAACATAAAACACAAAACAAATACAAAAAGCAAACAGCATATTTAAAGGTATCCATGGTTTATGTTTATCTTGCCATTACTACTTGTTATATTTACACTATATTGTTGTAAAATTGTTGATTTTTAAAGCATTACAAATGCCCCCATTCACTGTTAAAGCGATATTTCATCTAAAAATAAACATTCTGTCATTCATTCACGTTGATGTTCTTTGGAACACATAAAGAGGTATAGTGAGACACTGAGGCCATTTTCGGGAACATCTTATATTTATTTGCAGGTTTGAAATGACATGATCGTGATTAAATCGTGACAGAATTTTCAGTTTTATGTGAACTATCCCTTTTAAGTGTGGCCACATAAGACTTCATTCGCTTCCATTCATACGCATGTGAGAGCTTCATCTTCCTCTGGATACTAAGGTTCAAGTTTGGTGACCTCTGACCTGCACATTCATACAGCCGTAAGGTTTGCAGCGTTGAGGGAAAGCTTTTGAATTATTTGTTATTTATTAAAAACAGATGAAATCATATCCTGTTGAATCATATCCTAATTTCACATGCTTGAAATGTAGTCTTACCCCTGCAATCACCTCCATAACGGGGACAATTGTAATGCTATCAACATCTGATATAGAATTCTAGTATTATGTTGTTTACAGTATATTGTTATTAGACTTACTGGAGATGTTATTT
Source organism: Enteromius treurensis (assembly GCA_032275025.1). NCBI lineage: Eukaryota > Metazoa > Chordata > Actinopteri > Cypriniformes > Cyprinidae > Enteromius > Enteromius treurensis. Next base: position 9,375,637 of record JAUCMU010000021.1, on the reverse strand, counting down.
TTGGATCATATGATGTTTTTTGAGTTGTCTTTGTGTTGAATGAAATGTAAATGTTACAATTGCCCTCAGTTTTCTACTCAAGACACCCATCTCGAATGAAAAATAGCCGATTGGTTGGTAATGTCTTGTTATGTATATTTGTATCACAGGAAAAACTCTGATGAAGCTGATCTAGTACCAGCCAAGGAGGCGAATATTAAGTGTCCACAAGTGGTCATCTCCTTTTACGAGGAACGTCTCACCTGGCATTCATACCCCACTGAAGAGGAAGAGAAGAAGGATGACAAAAACTAGACACACACACACACACACACACACACAAAAGATGTAAGGGATAGTCAATATCAGTCGTGGCCATTGATATGCTTGTTTTGTTCTTCATTGTTTTTTAAGATGGCAAAGGAAGACACTTGTAAAAAAGCAACAGTATAAACTGTAATCTACATTGGTTTCAGCATATTTTAGTTTGGGCACCGTTGCCATAGATAAAGCAGATAGAACACTGCTCTATCTCAGTGTGCTTGACGGGTGACTTTGCACATTTATGTACTCTTCATGCTTTCTATTGACGGAAACATTCGGATCATGTTTTGAAGGAGAATCACAGTCTGATATATGTTTGAAATGTTGAACATTTCCCCCCTTCACTGTGTAGGTTACAGTGTTTCATAATGGGTCGGTCTCAAAAAACGTCCTGATGTGTTCCACGATTCTTAATTTTATGTATATATAACTAATGTTAAAATATTACTGCCTTAACAGATTATTAAGAAAATGACAATTTTATACATCTGTCAGTGCAGGTGGTCATTCAACGCATGACTGTATCTAGGCCCGTGGTAAACGAGAGGTGTAACATATAGGCCTTATTTGACGTTTGGAACTGGCTTTGATACGATTGGTTTTATAAAGACATGCCAGCAGCTGTTACTCTTCAGTGTTTGTTTGCCCATGACTTGTCTGGTCTCACCGTAGGTGCTATTTGTGAGCCCGCCCCACAGTCTTTCTCGACATGGTCTTGACATTTGTGTTTGTAAATAGGTTTTTTCCATTTCCTAGCACATCAGTATCACTGTGTACAGTCAGCTGACGATTGGTTTAGACTTTGATACTCTTTTGTCTTATTACTGTCATACAGCAAAGTAGAAAACCTGTAACATTTGTTCTCCTGTAGTACGTTTTTTTATGTTTTGAGCTTTAACGATTGTATGCTAGTTTTGTTAAACCATATTATTATTGCATATTATCAGAGCATTTGCCAATGAAATACCATTTTCAAAAATAAAAATCTTTGTTGTATTTCCTGTCAAAACCGGTCATAATTATTTACGCTAAGGTCAATACTTTTAATCTCTGTAAATTACTTAAGACAGGGAGTCTTTTTTGTCAGCTGAACTCCTTTGACATGAAATTAACCCCTATTTATAGATAATATTTTAATAGTGCTGTCAAATGATTATTTGCAGTTTATCGCATCCAAAATAAAAGTTTTTGCTTACATCGTATATTTATGTGTGCTGTGTATGTTTATTATGTATATGAAATTACACACACATGCACGTATATATATTTCTGAAACATGTTTATATATTAAAATATTTATTTTAAATATAAATGATATGAATATAGACATAAAGACATGTAAATATTTTCTAAATATATGTATGTGTGTGTATTTATATATAAATAATAAATATACAGCGATCACACACATGAGACCCTGGATCACAAAACCAGCCTAAAGTCGCACAGGTATATTTGTAGCAGTAGTAAAAATACATTGTATGGGTCAAAATTATCAATTTTTCTTTTATGCCAAAACTCGTTGAATATTAAGTAAAGATCATGTTCCATTTAAAAATTTTGTAAATTTCTTAAGTAAATACATTAAAACTAAATTTTTTTATTAGTAATATTATTATTTTTATTTTATAAAAAATAAAAAATGTATCATATTTTTATATTAATTAGTCATGAGTAATTGTTTGACAGAACTATATTTAAATAATTTAAAGATTTTCAAAACCATGTTCTTTGTCTGATGTCAGTTAAAGGTTAAATAAAGGTTAAACAATCCAATCAATAATCATCTTTGTTAGTGTTTACTTTGTTATTTTAAAAATCATTTAATGTATGATTTTTTAAAACTACTATTTGGGGTCAGCAAGTTTTTATTTTTATTTTTAGGAATATTTATTCAACAAATATTAATTAAATTAATCAAAATTCAAAGTAAAGGCGTTTAGAATATCACAAAGGATTTCGGTCTAAACAAATGCTGTTCTTTTTAACTATATTCATTATATTCTCTTTTAAAATATTGCACAGCACAACCATTTTCAACACTGATAAGAAATGTTTCTCGGGCACTCCTAAAGGATCATGTGACAACAAAAGGAGGATACAAAAAAATACTCATGTAAAAGAAATAAGTTACATTTTAATATGTATATGTATATATATATATATATATATATATATGTGTGTGTGTGTGTGTGTGTGTGTGTGTGTGTGTGTGTGTGTATATATATATATATATATAT
>JAUCMU010000021.1:9349013-9363526 GCA_032275025.1 Enteromius treurensis | reverse complement strand
ACATGGTTGTTGTTCAATAATAAAATTATTCCTCAAAAATACAACTTGCCTAATAATTCTGCACTCCCTGTATATATTTACGCTCTCTCTACATATACTGTATGAAGAGTTCAGCATATACAAATATAATTTTTTCCTCCAGGATTCTTTGATGTATAAAACGTGAATATAAAGAATTTATTTGAAATATTCTTTGAAATGAAAAAATCATTGCCCCCCCAAACTTTTTAAAAGCAGAGTTCAAGAGTTCATTTGTAACAAATTCTTAAGTACAGTTATCAATATGATATTATCAATATAATTATCGCATTATTTCAGTACCCAACACACTTACAGTCTGTGCCAACATCCACAATTTCAATTTCCACAGGTGAAGCCTCAGAGTCTCCCCAGTCAATACCACCAGCACTGGTTTCCTGAAGTTGATTTGCAGACTATTTTAATTGTTTCCAAATCTGATAACCAAAGACTTTATATTTGTACTAAATATTTAAGGCTCTTACCTCTGCGCCAGACTCTAGACTAATACCCCAGTCCACACCATCCTCAACAGATATCCCAAAATTCACCTCTTCAGTAGCAGCATCACCACCGAGGTCACCCCAATCAATCTGCACAAAACATGAATGATAGATAGATGAAAGACAGACACTTAAAAATGAACTCATGGAGTCATATTATCACACTTACAGCCTCCTCTGTGACAACATCAGGTGGGGCTTCCTCCATTACAGGTCTTTCTACAACTATGGGTACATTTCCTGTCTTCCACTCATATACAGTTGTGTTTCCTTTCTTCTGGACAAATCTTACAATGGGCAGGGCTTCTTCAGACCTAAAAAAAAACAATTAATTGCACTTAGACGAACATCATATAAGGGTCATCTTGGGGTTTAATCACAGGCATGATTTCAGCTGTCTAGAGATCAATCAATGCATCATTAGAAACAACAGGGAGTCACACTCACCAATCACTAACAAAGTTTATGAAGGCTGAGTAAAAATGTATAGCTTCATCCAGGCAGGCTGCTTTTTTACCAGTATCTTTTAAAACTACAGGCAGATCCGTAACGAGTGCTTGTAACTCCCTTGCCACATTTTCCCCCTGTGAAATATTACAGGTCAGTATCTATAATCAGCATTAATAAAAATTGCGATTGTTTGTTGTCTGACCTGTATCCCATACTGCTTACAGGCAGTATAATAGCGTTCCCTCATGTCAGTGGCACCGCTCTGACACTCCAGTTCTCTTCTGCTCAACTCCTGCTGCAGCTGCTGAGCTTTAGACACCTGCTTCTTTAGAGCGGGACCTTCATAACTTACACTACGAATCAATATACTGGCCACTTCAGCTGGGGTTAAAAACACATACATACAATCATGTTACGTGAACTTTAAAAAAAAAAATGGCTTAAATAATTAAATGATTATGGGGTACCTAAATAGACATTGTCTTTTTCATACAGGGACACTATCTCTTGCCAGTCCTGTTGATGTTAAATTTAAACAGCATGTTATTATTTCTACTGCATACAGCAATAAATTACATATTAAAAGAAAAATAAACCGCAAAGAGATGCATAATCACCTTCATTCTTTGTGATGAATATCTGCCAAAAATATTTTTGGTGGACGCCTCTGTTCCTTTTAATATTTCGATTATTTGTAAGCAATGGAAATAGTGAATGTCTGCAAAAGGAACAATGTATGAGTAATCACAAACAAAAAAAGTATGTATTATTATGATGTTTTTTTTTTTTTTTTTTACATGATCCAGAGAGCAGTTGTTTGATCTCCTCATTCTCTGGCATATCCTGAATGGCAGCATTGATTTTCTCTCTAATCGTCATCACTGCACTTTGCCATTTCAGTGTGCAGTGCCTTCGGTCCACCAGCCAGTCTGAATGATGGAGACATAAGCAAAATATGAAACAGATTTTATAACAGTGTATAGAAGTCAGCCTACAGCACTTCAAACCATATGTTTAAGAATTGTGTGTGTGCATAAATGACTGTAAAATTGTCTTACCTAAGAGTTTATTGGTTTGGATGTCAATTGGGACATTCTGGATGTTCTATTATAACAGATTGTTTATAAAAAAGGGGAAATTAAACATACAGTAATAACACTCACGTTAACTTGCACATTGTTACGGTCTTACGATCTTAATGGAAAGATGTAAGCCAAGTAAAAATTCCGACTTTATATAAATAAAAACACATAAATATGCATTGATGAACAATTACATTCATTGAAATTGTTTTTGATAGCTTGTCTATATCTGGAAGCATGTTGACGTTTCTTTACACAAGCAGAGCAAGACTTAAAAACGATGACACTTCATTTTAACAAAAGAATGCTTTGGTTTACCTCCATTGCAACCGTGGTTGTCGTTTATTTTTATTTTTTGATAAAATAATATCCAAAGCTACTCCATGCCTGTAAATCAAACCGATGAGATATGCCTCAAGTTTACAATTCCTCTGACACGTACATAAACAAGTAACCAGTCAGCACGCGCGACACTGCTGGGTCTCACGCGCCGCCTGCTGAAACACCAATGAACTACACGAATAGAAGAACCGTTAATCACTTCCTTGGAACGTCAAAATAAAAGTCACTAGAAAATGCTTGTAACAAAGTAACCCCAGTTTCCTCTTTTTTTAAATTATTTTAAAATTTTATTTTATTAAATTTAGATGGTTAAAAAAGGTTTATTATTAATAATTGAATAATCAGAGGTATATTAATTAACGTTTATATATTAATAAATAATACGTATTTATTATTATGTGTTCTTTATCTCTTAATTCTTTGCATTGTATAATAAAAAGTTATTTATATCACGTTATTTTTCATAATCAAAAAATTATATTCAACACATTATTTTTCAGAAATGTTCCTTCAATTAAAGAACGGCAAATCTAAAACTATTAAAAGGATTTTGATCATTTGTATTTATTGTTCTTAATGTGGCAATTTTTTAAATATAAATATATATAAAAAGTATATATAAAAAGTACGATACATTATTTACTTTTGAAAAGATTAAAATATATAAATATTCGGTTTTACTACGACAAATAATAAATTTGACTCACTGACAAACAGCATAAGTCCACTAGATGGCGCGATTTGATTTATATTGGCACCACTAGAAGAAAAAATAGCGTGATATATTATAGTTTTTTCATACTTACAAGCAGGCCTAGCAATGGCAACATCAAATAGTAACTTTACATTTTCTTCCAGCATGCATTGCATTTGTGCTTCTTTTCTATTGTGCTGCTTGCATAATTAATAAAATATTTAAACACGCACTTTATGTGGACATAAATTTATAGTAAATATCCTGCTCTTTTCTCAGTTTTATTTGAACAAGGTGGTTTTATAGATTTTTCTGTTTGCCTGATCACAGCACACCTTATCTAAAGTGTCTGTCAGGGGGACTTTGGCTGTAAATATGACTGCAGGTGTCTCAGGTTTTTCTAACAAGGCTCCTCCCGTCGTACAGTTGACAGAAATATTAAAGTATTTCTTCTTCTTTTTTCTGACAGAGCAGATTAAAATCAGCAAAGAAAGAAAGCGGAAAGCTTGAAGAAAGGTCAGTATGACACTATTATGCAATGTTAAAATCAGAGATAGGATTGTAACTCTGCTTCTTAAGATTTGGATATCTGGAGCAACTCCAGTAACACCTAGCTTGCACAGGAGAGGCCTTTAAAAATAAACTTGCATTGTACTCCAAAGAGAGCCTATTTCAGCACCTTGCCGAGAGCAGAAATCAATATTTTAATCCTAAATCAGTTAAGCTATTTTATAGTCTTGTGAAGCACAATGTCTGTAACAGTTAAAGGGAACCATAGGCATTGCTTTATTTTCATATTTTTTGAATGACATTCAAACCTGCTCCTATCTCAGCTGGGGATCCAGTATCCGTCTGTGATTTCCCCACATTATGCAAATGTGAGCATCATCTGTCTGGTTGCCATGTGAAATTAAACATCAGAGGTAAAATTGTGAACAAGCTCAGGTGGCAAGCACCTGTCGGTAAAGCCCACTATCCGAAAAAAATCATATCCAAGAATGCAAACTATGTGTTAATACAAGCCACTGACTTTTGCATTTGCAGTATGAAGCTAAACCAGGGCAAACACACAAACAATTCTATTTTCTGTCTCAAAAGATTTAGCCTGAACTGTAAACATTTATTTGCAAATACAAAATAAAAAAAAAATGAAAACAATAATTGTGTATGGAAGAAATATGCTATATTTTATATCACATATACTATGTCTATATAGGGTTTTTATTATTATTTTTATTTCAGTTTTAGGTATTTTATTACAATTTTAGTCAACTACATGAAGTTCAACTACATGAAAATGAGAAATGTTGCTTTGGCAGTAAGCTAATAAATATACTAAAATATTTTATTTTGGTTTATTTTATTGGAAACACTTTACAGTAAGGTGTTATTCATTAACATTAGTAAATGTATTAACTAACATGAACAAACACCAAAAATGCAATTAATACATTATTTATCCAGCTTTGTTAATTAATAAATATACAATAATTAATTGTTAGTTTATATTACTTCAGTGCATTAACTAATGTTAACAAATACAACTTGAGGTTTTAATAATGCATTATTAAATGTTGAAATAAGCCTTGAAATATTGTTAATTCTTAGTTCATGTGAACTAATGGACCTTTTTGGAAAGTGTTACAATTTAATTTAATAATAAACAGGATAATATCTCCCATAGTTGCCTGTTATTTCCATAGACAGTAACACTTATGAATTTTTACTTTGTACTTTATATTATGTTTTATAGATAGACAGATAGATAGACAGATAGATAGATCGATAGATAGACAGACAAAACATAGGCTGTATTTATTTCCTGATAGTTTCTCTGCAATCCATCTTGATTTGGGAAGGTAAGCACCTTTTTGGTTGACCATGCAAATGTTAAACCAACTTCACGCTCCCATGAAGTCGTTCACTCGGATTGCCCTCCCTCTTTCGATCACATGGCTGTAACATTTACTCATGTTGCATTGGGTTGGACCTAATGTTCAACTTGGACTGAAACAGTGTGTTTGTGTGAGGCTATATATGCTGTATGAACAGAAGAGGGAGATAAAACAAGACTGATAAAAAGCGAGGGAGTAAGGGAGGGACCAAGAGAGAGGAAGGGGGGAAGAGAACACCTGTAGCATGAGACGCTGCACTCAAAGCAGACATTCAGTAGTAGGGAGATTAATTAAGAGAAGGGGAAGCAAAAAGGTGAGAAGGTACTAGCAGCTCTCAGAGACTGAACTTGAGCGGTAAAGTGAAGTTACTAAGTGAACCCAGGGGGCAAGGCTGTCAACGCTACAATGGTTTAACTTCTTCTGGACACCTGTTCTTCTGAACCAAGAGCACTTTTGAAAGAAGTAAACGCATCTTGTCAGGTGAGAACTGATCACTTGCTCCTTTATATATATGATTGTTTTACTTTGTAAAAATATAAAGTTAAATGACTGATATTTAACACTGCAATTTTACCGAGGACAAAAATATTTTACATTTTAAAACAAAATTTTAAACCCAGAAAATGGCACGTGTTTCTTTTTTTTGGGGGCATAAACAAGGACATTAGTATGCATTAGTATGCTCAATTTGGCTAATTTAGTTAAAAAATGTATTGTTTTTTTTCAACTGTTAAATTAAATGCATAAAAGATTAATTAAAAATAAAAGCCCATTATAGACAAATGCTCTATGACGGCCTCTCTTACAATAGGCTGCATAGAAAGATTGATATGCATGTTGCAGGCCCAGGTGAGAGAGGAGTTACATTAAGAACATAAAAAGCAGCAATATGATGTCCAGGCTCAGACTTGCAGGCTAACTTGACACCCTCCATGAATGCTCTGAATACTGCAGGGCCTGGCTGCCCTTGAGTTAACCTCTCCTCTCCTCAAACATTTGTATCACCGGGAAAGCTTTGAACTTGGTTAGTGATTTCCTAGGTTTAGACAGGCACAGTGTACTCTCCCTGTGATCCCTGAGGTTCTTAGTGCTGCTCAGTCATACAAGGAGGAAAACAAAGTAACTTATTATCTAGCTCAAAGGATATATCTCCTGAGTATCAGAGCGTCTTGTAGAAAGTCAGGTGACTTTCAGGAAACTGCCGCAATTTTATTATATTTTTTTGTCATTTTAAAAGTGCACGTTGTTTTTCTTCTTCTAGCAGGTCTGAAAGTTTTCAAAAGTAACATTTTAAAGCACATCTAGTCGCTAGGCACACTTCAGTATGCAGACCGTGACTCACATTTCAACATTCAACCCATAATCAATAACATGAAGAATAAAACCATTAAATGAGAGAAAAGTTCCTGACTCTCCCAGGATTACACTTTACAGTCATTTTCAGAGTGCAATTAGATCTCCTCTACAGGCATCTAAAGTCTACTTGGCAACAATAAACTAAGTTCAATTAAGGTGAAAGAATAGTAGCTGCTTCTACAAGTGACTGAATCCTGCCATTATGTAATTGCAGAAGATCAGTGACAAATCCATTGGAGAGTCCCTGTTTCCCCATAAAATGCCTTCTTATTCTTATTTGAAGCACTGCTACCTTACATGAAAATGTTTTATGTGTTGCATTAAGGCTGTTGTATTTTTCTTTGAACCTTTATGGCAGTGCTTTCAATGACCTCCAAATAAGATGATCTCCTTTGAAGGGACCTCCTTTCTAAAAATACATAATTTTTACTGTATAAGGCGTGTAAGCAACAAAAAAAAAATTAAATGACTGATATTTAACACTGCAATTTTACTGAGGACAAAAATATTTTTCATTTTAAGTATTTTTTTTTTTAACCAGAAAATGGCACGTTTCCATTCGGTTTCAAATGATTTTTTCATTTTGCATTTTACTCAAATATTGTTCCAAAGCAGTTTTGCAGAGAGCAAAACGTACAACCCCCATTTTAGCAATATATGCTAGAAAGATACTAAGTATAAACAAATATTTTAAACACAATGTAGTGTTAAAATAAAGAAATATTTACACTTACATAACATTAAATAAATATTCAGATAGACAGACAGATTACAACTAGGCTAATTTGTTTGGCCTATCTAAATCCTATTTCTTTATTCTATCGAAAATGAATTGCACCCGGAAATCTGAAAGGAGCTTGTCACATTTTAGTGGAATTCACCATATAAAGTATAGACCTAGTCACATGGAGTCACAGAACAATATTTCTACCAGAAACGTATATTGTAAAGTATATTGGGTGGCAACTGCCAAGTGAAGGGTGTGTTTACTAGTACCTTCTAAAGATCACTTCAGTACTGATACTTAAAATCTTATCGCGCACTAATGCTATAAAACCTGCTGCATTCGTTGGACGACCCATCGCATGTTCATTGATACATTCCACTTGGCGATGACTATGACAATGTTGTTAAGGTACCAGATGACACACCCAAGTGTGATACCAGCCATACACATTATCATTACCAGGTGTGTGAGTCTCCAGTGTTTACACTGGTTGCTATCACAAATCATTGTACATTCTTTGTGATGTGTACAATAGCTATATACAGCCTGTTCAAAATTACATAACAAACGATACTCTATCGGAGTGGGATGAAATAGTTATCCATCAAGAAGATGTTCAAGTGCCTTGGTTCACGCAATGTTATTTGGTGCATCTCAGATCTCATGGGAGTGACAGGGGATCCAGTGGTGCTGTTCATTAATTAAACAGCTGAGCCGGGTCAGGTGTCCTCTTTGTTATTCTAATCTAATCATTGGATGAGGAGACACACACATACGACCTCGCAGAGAGCTAGTTTTGCTGCTTACAATGTGCTAAAGTATGCACACCTATTTTAAATTACAAAAATGTTCCTGTAATGTTCCCATTAAGTTTAAAACGTTATTATTTGAACATTCTCAGAATGTTTTCTAATGCTAAAGTTTTTAAAACGTTCCACTTGCAAAATCACGAAATTTTTATCCTAACGTTTTTAGAATGTTCCATTAACAACTCAGTGGTAACTTTTCTAATGCTAACGTTTTTAAAACGTTCCACTTGCAAAATAACGAAATTTTTATCCTAACGTTTTTAGAATGTTCCATTAACAACTCAATGGTAACTTTTCTAATGCTAACGTTTTTAAAACATTCCACTAACAACACAATGATGTTTTCATGCTAACGTTTTAAAAACGTTTATCAATTGGAGATAACTTTAAGGAAACGTGCAAGAATGTTTTTTGATAACTTTGAGAGAACCTTAGCCAAAGTTACGAGAACGTTCCTTGTTAGCTGGGTATGAGCCTTTAGGATTATGTTTTGTATCCATAAAAGTACATCCTTGGGCCAAAACCGTCTGTGTGTCGGTGATAAATGCATGAGTCTTATGCTATGGACTGGAGAATTAGTCAGCTTGCAGATTGTAAAATTATGAGTTGGAATCTGTATTTTGTAACATTGCTCGGTATCTTTCATCTACCTAAATCTGCATTCGTGTTACAGGTCTACTTTGCTATCTTCTCTTCGCACCTGTCATGGCCGACCCTGCCTGGTGGAAGCTCACCTTCCTGAGGAAAAAGAAGTCAGAGCCAAAGGTCCTTTATGAAATACCCCCCGACCTCAGCACCAACAATGCGAATAAAGACCTGGGCAACGACGACGCAGACAGCAATTTAGACGCCAGGTTGGAAAAAATAGTGGATAAATCTGCCACCAAGGGCCGTCATGTAAAAGTCTCCCATTCTGGGCGGTTTAAGGAGAAGAAGAAGATTCGCGCGACTCTCGCTGAAAACCCAAGCCTTTTCCCCGAACCTGCTCGGACTGACAAGAGCCATGTGGAAAAATAACGTCCAGACCGTTTGAAGCTTGTTTATACACACAAACTCATTTTTTATTTTTAAGGCTGTATGAGTTACCACTGACGGAACTGGAACAGAAATTATTGTTTCTTACCGGCCATACTTTAATTGAAAAGCAACCCCAAGATGATTATTAAGGAGTTAATGTTTCCTGTGAATCATAGACACAATATTGCCATGCTCATAAAATGCGTTATTAACATTGTGGGGAAAAACTGACAAGGAAGGTACAGAAACCTGAACTCATTCAGCTCTCATTTATAAATCACACAATCCGTTAATTTTTAAGTTTAAAGTGGAGAACGGCCATAAACATGTACGTTATTGTGTAATAACTAATCTGAAATCTGCGGGAAACAGACTGTTGTTCGGGTTGCAATTTGATGTGCCCTTTGATTAGCACTTGATCACGTGTTTCTTGTTGTTTTTTGTGGTTGTGCATATCTCCGATGTTATCATTTGTCATAAAGTGTTTCAGTTAGGCCAGGGCAAGGACAGTCAAAAGTCACAGCACGTTAGAGATAGGTTCTCCACAACTACAGCTTTCATTTGTCTCGTTTAATTTGTACTTGTCTATTGTTTACCGCAGTCTTTCAAGGTTATTGTTAAAATATGCAGAATAAAGATTTTTATTGCATTGCTAAGATGTGTTAAATTATGTGAAAGTACACGCCACCGCCACCTGCTGGGGACATATGAGCATTGCTGCAAAAATTAAACAGTTTTTTTACTTTATATTTACAAGAAAAAGTCACCATTAATTACAGCCACATTACAGACAGTTATTTTAGGTAAACATTACATTTGGCACATTTATAACACAATCTAATCATATTTCACATTTGTCGTGTAGAATATTTGTTGTTTAGCATGAACACATTTAAAGGAAGTGCAAAACAGAGCAACATGTTGGGGGCTTTTTTTTTTCTTTTCGCTGTGACAGAAGTCCAAAGTCTATGTTCTCTAAAACTACAATTAAGGCTGGAAGTACAGCTGTGTTTTTTTAATTATTAATAAACACCAGGCAGTCAACAGACTTTGCACTTACAAGTAATAGATTAAGGATGTGTTGAGGTCAGTTTTGAATGCTTAAAATGCTTCAATAAAGCACTATTTGTAGTGCAAGATCATTTATATTCATAAAATCATGTATACAGCCATCTTCCTTCTGACCATACGAATGCAGGAGCAATATGGAGTGAGAAGTCTTCACTAGTAGGTTGATGCCCTGGTGGCATTATTAGTGACAGTTGCTATCAAGTAATGACGATGTATTGATGTCACAGACGGTGATGTTGATTTCACAGCATGTCCTCTGTTAAGGGGATAAGCGTTGGTATATCCAGCCTCCCTCAGCTTGATGCTGCATATCCCCCAGCTCAGTCTCTCCCTCTTTTGGTCGCAAAAAGACTATTCGGTCATGCAATCTATTTACCTGACCCTGCCAGAATTCAATCAGGTGGGGTTTTACAATGTATCCTCCCCTGCGGAATAAATAAAAGATAAATATAAACAAAACTAAAATATAACTGCCCATACATAAACACAGACAGGGATATGATATTAATAAATTACTCACCAGTAATCTGGCATTGGTACGTTTGTGTTCTTATACGTTTCCTCAAGTTCTGCATTCTTGTCTTTCAGGTACTTTAAGGGGGACACATAACAATTTATTAACAAAACAGGTGTTGCACCAAATCAGGAAAATAATTCATATGAATTGGGTATAATTTTTAATCGTTATTGTAGTGTTTAGTTGAATGCCTAATTGGGGCTGCATTCATTTCATTATTTATATACTCTTATTGCTTTTATTAGCAGTTTAAATGAGCTTCCAAATATAGTTTTTTTTTTTCATTTTTAGTTATTAATTATGTGCTTTTGTCAATTTTATTAGTATTTTAGATTTTTTTTTTAATCATTTACTTATTAATTTTAGTATTTAAATGAATATTAGTTGACAAGACAACAAAATTAGTTTAATCTAATTTATAATTAGCTTATGGTTTTTATTTAATATTTACAGTTGAAGTCAAAAGCTTTTGAAGGAGGGCATTTTTTATCAATTCAGCTATTATTTTCTCTTGTGGACTATATGTAAACATCTTCTATGTGAAATATCTTATTCAGGTCAGTACTACATAAACAATGACATTTGTACGATGATCGATCCGTCTTATTTTGGTAAAATAATTAACACTTTGCAGATTCTGTAAGGTGTATGTCAACTTTTGTCTTCAACTGTAGATTTTATTTCATCCAGCAAAAATATTTTTTATTCTTTTGTAGTTTTAATTCATGACAATAACCTTGGGTGGTGGTGGTGCTGGTGCTACTCACTTGTCGGCCTGGTATTACTGTGCTCTGCCTGCTAACAACAGCTCCGATTTGACTGCCTTTGGGCCTTGAGTGGAAATAATCATGTGAAATCTCATAAGGCAGTCTTTCTACAGAGCCTTCAATGCGAATCTGTTAGGATACAACATTTGTTACATTTATTGTCATGTAAATTTTGAAATATGGAAAATTATTATGATTATTCTGAAAAAAAAAGCTTACCTGTCGGTTTAGTGGTTCCCAGTAAAATACAAGACAGGCGTGTGGATTGCTTTCCTAGAAAAATTATTTAATACATTTTAAAAATACAAGAAGTGAGAAAAAGATAATCAGAAGGAACATTTACTGAACAAAATTTGGTTTTAAAGACTCACCAGCTCTGCACCTTTCCGACTCTCATAGTTTGAAAAGAAGCGAAATCCTTCCTCACTGTAGCCTTTTAGAAGAACCACACGTGCAGAGGGGCGACCGTCCCTTTTGAGAAGACAAGAAGGGGAAATTTAGAACCAAATTCAAAATAGGTATGTATATGCATAATACCTAAGTTGCTTTGTTTATATTCAGGCATTGATGAACACAACATCAGTTCTTACTTGGTGGCTGTTGCAAGACACATTGCATTGGCTTCTCCCACCTCAGGGCACTTAGTGGCTTGATCAAACCAGCTGCCGAATTGCTTAATTGGATCTAAAGAAGAAAGCTGATCCGTGTCAAAACACTGTAGGATGAAAAACAGGAAATTTACACATTTATATATATATATATTGATATATAAATATATGATTATTTACATATTATATATTATTTTTAAATTACTTGGCTTTCCATTGTGACATGTATGATTAATTAGTGATTTATGAAAGTCAAGGTCAACGCATGCATTATTGAAAAGGCATTTGGCAAGCACGCAATTGCAAATTAGCCGCAGACAATACATAAAATGGCCAATAATTCTAAAGCACATTGCCAGGGTTTAAAAATAACACCGAAAATGACGGATCTGCATATTTAGTTTTTGATGTAACGTTAGTAATCATGATGTGATACACTGTATTTTTAAATAGGGTCTCAGCTCAGGTCATACATAACGTTACACCTGAAATAAAAACATTTACAACCCAAAATGTAACGTGACGTGTCCCACCTCGCTGTCATAGCTCTTTCTCATGTTACTCAGATCCATGTCAATGCCGCTGTCAGTAGATTTCCTGCAGAAAAACGAGGTAAAAAATGAAGTATTGCGGACTGTCGAGCTAACACGGGGTTCAAAAAACTTAATACAGCAGACGTTCCTGGACGTGCAGAAGTGCAATAGACGTCTCATGCCTACAATTCCAAACCTGCGTCATCACGTTCATGCTCTTACGTAAAATGTTATGAAAAGCAGTCGGTTTTGTAACTAACCTCTATTGTTAGAATGATTAAAATATGAAAAATAAATACGTTAATAAATTAATGATTATTTTTATATTCGATTATTATTTTAAATTACCTTAATATATGAATATTTAAACGTTTTTATTTTTTAGAAAACGTTTAAAATTGAAACCTTCATAAAAAAATAAGAATAAAATTACAAAAACAACAACTTAATTTGGTGGGTTTTTTGGAGGGTATATCTTAACGTTTAATTGTATTATTGTTATTATTATTATTTTAACGTAATCATAAAGACTTTTATTTTGTAAACCACCAAAACCAAAACGGCCCTACGTCAAATCCGGACTAAGATGGCAGCGACCTTGTGTGGCAGGCTTTTCCCGAAATCGGGTAAGATTGTGGTTTGATACTATTGTAAAAAACATCTTAAATAAGTAACATGTATAACATTGTTTCATCGTTAAATTACTACACCTTCACTATGAAGCTAATGGTACTGTACAGCTTAATCATCTATCTAATATGCAATTCATATTTGAGGTGCGCAATGTTATTTGGTACGTTTCGTATTTAGCATTTGTTATGTATGCATGCTGCCCTTTTAATTTTTCGGCAAGCCCTTGTATTTATTTTCATGAATAAAACAGCAGATGTGATGGTCTCATGATATTAGTGAATCATTTGTGGCATCCTTTACATCCATAATGTGATGTGAATAGTAATGTTTATATTCTAGCCTTAATATTATTCTTACCAATATGTACATATATCCTACAGGATGGCTGCCATTAAGCCAGAGCGTTCGTCATGGCTCCAAAGCTGTTACTCGTCACAGAAGGCCAATGCACTTTCTCAAGCAAAAGCTGAAGGCTGTAACAGAGTATATACCCCCCACACCTGCAGCTCCTCCTGCTGCTTTGGCTCCACGAGTCAGAAAGACTGAGGAGGTCAATCATTGCTATAGCCTAGTCTACTGAGCATTATTTTATAAGGCTTGAAGTGTGTCATTTTACATGTTAAATATCTCTACCCTCTTCCCCTTTAGGAAAGTGCTCTGGCAGTTTTGTTAAAGAAAGACCTAGAAAACATGTTTAAAGAATGTAAGATGATTGCTGTGGTCCAGAACAATGCAACAAATGAAGAGGACCTCATGGTGCTGAAGCACAGACTGAAGAGACACAATATCAGTGTCAAGTTCTTCCCAAACCAGGTAATAGCACATCATATAGTGATCATTACCGCTGTTGTGATGTGTGCTACTGCTCTGTGACATTTTATTTGTGTTTCTTTGCAGGTGACGAGGTCCTTTCTCAACAACAGCATTTACAGTAACATGTTGCCTCTATTTATTGGCCAAACTGTGATGTTTGTCAGTAAAGAGCCAAAAGTTAAAGAGATGCTGCAAACGTTAAAACGCAGTCCTCAGATGGTGCTGTTAGGTGAGTGTTTCCTAAGCATGAACTTAAGCATTCTTAAAGGAACAGTTCACCCAAAATGGGTCCTCTGTGGTAAAAACTTGTCAGAATGAGAATTCAAACAGCTGATGAGAAACAACAGTAATTCACATGATCTCTAGTCAGTTCATATCCTGTGAAGTTAAAAGTTGTATTTTTAGGATGTTTTTCAGCTTTCTCCAGTAAAACATGAAAAATGATCCTATCTGGATAGGGAGAGAAACAAGCTTTTATCAAGCATTTATTACATTTTTGAGTGTAGCGATTAGGGCTGCAACAACGAATCGATAAATATCGATAATGAAATTCGTTGTCAACGAATGCCGTTATCGATTAGTTGGGCTGCTCACATTACTCAGGAGCGCGACCACAAGATGTACAAATACACACAGTTACACAGCTGCTCGCGCAATGGAGGTTACAGAAACGTCTGC
>JAUCMU010000021.1:9331963-9348913 GCA_032275025.1 Enteromius treurensis | reverse complement strand
ACATCAAATTAAAGAAGTGTTTAGTTTTTATCCGATTAATCGAAAAAATAATCGCCCAACTAATCGATTATCAAAATGATCGTTAGTTGCAGCCCTAGTAGCGATCTAAAAATGCAAGGTATTGTCTCAAAGGCTTTCTGTACCATTTTCTTTCAGGTGCTTGTATAGAGAACACGTTGCTTTCGTATCAAGGCATTCTCAGTTACTCCAAACTCCCGTCTATGACCACTGTCCATGGAGAGATAGTTGGTGGTCTAACAGTGATGACTTCACGGACTGTCTCAATGCTGCGTCACCATCCAGCTCACCTTTCTGCCCTCCTTCAGCAGTACATCAAACAGCAAGGCTCTGGGGATGCCACAAATGCCGTTATAGATAAAGATACTTATACAATACAGCAGGCAGCAGCTTGAACTTTTATAAATATACATGGATGAACCAACTGTGTGTATGCATATAATAAAATTGAGTTATTTAAAGTTTCTTTTTGGTCATTTGTATGCCATAGTTGGAGGTGAATTTTTAAGTTTGTCATCATATTTAGGAGACAGAGACTACATCTCATAAAGGTAGCAGTGATTTCTCTTCTGATTTTGCATGTTAATAAAATAATATTTTGTATTTCAGAGTAAAATGTAATTCCAATATTCCAATAATATTATACAATTAAAGAATAACAATGTTGTCTCTATACTTGTTGATAATGTTCTTAATAGTTTTACTGTCAAATGTATAATAATAGGCTATTTAATGGCATGTTTTATTATTGTGACAATTTACCCCATACAGTCCAGCATTGTCACAAAATGCCAGTATGCTTAATGATCTGCATCTATTTTTCCTAGTCTGGTCTTTTCAGTTCACATTAATAGGCACGGTGCCAATGTTTATGACAGGGGTCTCCAACCCTTCTCTCTTTCACCTGCCCGTAATTTACAGGTAACACTGAACACCTTGATTAGCAGGTTCTGGTGTGTTTGATTATAACTGGAGTTCAACTCTAGAGGACAGTAGCTCTCCTGAAGCAGGGTAGACACCCCGACTTGTGCCCTTTTTGATGTTTAAACAATTTAGAGTGTATTTGAACTGATTTGTAAGTTAAAAAGCCAAGGGAAATGTGTTTGCACTGCCAAAATAAACACTAGCTGCTGGTCACAGGTCCTGATTAGTGCTAATCTCTGGATTACTTCATGCTAATCTAGGTCAGTTAGTCCTTGTTATAACTCTGGGTTCAGTGTAGAAGTGTCTTTGTTCTTCATATTTTGACACACTGTTTAAGTTTAGACCAGTTTCGCAATTATGTATGAATCTGTTTCAGGACAAAAGTCATGTGAATTTGTAAAAACCTCTCTGCTCTGTGTGTGGTAATGCATAAATCAATAGGGGCTTACCTTCTTATAAATATGAGAACATTTGGAGGTTATCTCATCTCAGTACAAATAGGTAATGGCAGAGCAGTAGTTTAAGAAATGCACTTGAATGGCTGGCAGTCAGTGAAGTTCCTCCTGCATTCCTGTAATTCCAGCAGCTTTTAAGACACTAATGCGGATAATGATTTGGGTGGATTTGGAGGATGTTCAGTCACCAGAGGAAGATAATTTGTGAGCTGTCCGCCATCCATTGTTCTGGTATGCACATGGAGTATCTATTGCGTTATTAGTAGAAAGTGGTCAAACTGGTTTCCTGTTCTGAGAGTAGTGTGACGCAAGGTTGTACAAATGGGGGAACATGAAACTCAGGTGCTCGGAGGCATTCACTCAGAGATACACCACACGCCGGCTAAGAGCAGGAACCTCAGGTAAGAGCTCGAGTTATAATACTTTCCATGAAAACTCGTGGTTTTAAATGCTGATAGCAGTAGAAATGTACGTTTTTATATACTTACTGTTTGGAAACGGGTATGGAAAACAACCTTTATTAAGTGCATGGTAACTGGAACACAAGACCAATTTTTCTATAACGTTAACGTTACCTATAAAAACATTTTAGTTGTTCTAACATGACGTTTAAAAGCACGTCTTAGAGCTAAACTTATTGAAATCACTTAATTAAAAAAAAAAAGTGTTTATATACAGTTTTTTTTATTCTGTAGAGTTCATCTTAATTTTAAATTAATTAGTCTTCAGCTACTATTTAGTTTCTCAAATCACTGTTGCTTAACGTTACATAAGTTACTAGAAAAGGAGGAATGGCTACTTTGTCTGACCAAACCAAATGTTTATCATTTTTAAAATCGTGTTCAGTGCTTAAAATTGACAGTGAAATCTTCATTTACATTGAATGAAGTAACGTTACTCTAAATTACTGAATGACCTTTCTATGTTATTATGATTGTGATTAAAACGTGTACGTCACACTGTTTTCCTGATGCTGTACGTTATATGTACTGTGACCTGTCAGCATGCTCCCGGTGAAAAGCTATTCAAGCTAAGGGCTGCTAAAAAGGGGTTATTCAAAGCCAATTATCGTAATGTCACTAAGCCTCTCCTGTAAGGACCGTTACCTTTGTGAGGTTACTATCCATGAGCATGTTGCTGTACATATTCCGCCTTTCATAAAAGAAGAGAAATTTAAAACAATGATGATTTTTAATAATGATTGAATAATTGCCTTTAGCTCAGATATTTGCTGCCAATTATGTAATCAATTAATTAGTTCATTACTCAACTGCTAATTCACCTGTTTACAAGGCATCTTACTTGCCCTCATTCTAGTAAATGGGCATGTATGAGCCTGTCAGTGTTGTCAAGGCAATAAGAGATTCTAGAAAACATGTTTGGTTTCTGGCACACCCCTCTGATGACGTTTCATTCAGCTTATATCTAGGAAAATAAATTTTTTCGATCATCTGTCATTCTGCAATTAAGAATGAACAGCAACTACGAGTGTGTTATTTTGGGTTCTTTACAAACGCCCAAATACAAATGCTGCTGCCTTTCATATTAAGCCATCTGAAGTGTTTGTGAGATGATAAACCAACGTGACATGGTAAAGGGCAGAAGCTAAAGTCCTGGGCAGATCCATGCTGTTAGGTAACCGAATTAGTGGAGTTTTCTCTGGACACTGTATTGCTTCTGTTTATGTTTACTGTCATTGTGCCAGTAACAGCCTTCACTATTTATTGCATTCAATTATACCAAACATTCATAAAAGCAGTAAGCCAACCGTATATTTTCAAGCAGCCTACTGTTTGAATACAAAAATAAGTGCAATATCACAAAGACGTGTTATTTTCAAAATGAAGTAATTGTCTGTTATAGTTACACTGTACTGGAAATTAATAATGGTATAAAAAAGTATTGCATTTTTTTTCATAGTATTTTTACAAATCTCTTTTATCGCGCTAATTGTTTTTCTGAACCTGTTGCATAATACTTTCATACCACATGCTTGCCTGACTAACCGATAATTGCCTGACTAACCGATAACATCTTTGCTTTGCAGACATATTGTGCTCTAGTGTACAATGAGAAGGAGTCTCTAGCAGAGCGTATTTTCAAACCAAGCACAAGAAGAAATTTTCCAAATGGACTCCCACGGGTCTTCACTGGACCACGTCCATTCACAGATGAGTGGTGTGGAGAAGGTGTCCAGCGGCTGGCACAAGCCCACTCATTCCAGGAGCAGCAGCACAGCATCCTCGCGTCACTCACGCCTGGTTTGTACCTTGTGTCTTCTTTCAAAAACACACTCAAACTCTGGTTTCTTCAACTGATATTTGGACACACCTAAATATTTTCACATATTGTACATATTGTATGCAAAAAACTAGCATTAGGAATTCTGCCCTTGGGTGTTTGAAACCTGTTGCTCAACACCTGAGAAGCATCCAATCAGATAGTGTGAATGCTAAACGAACAAGTTTGTCTTAACAAGCTCAGTAGTTATGTTTCGTTCATGGGGATTATATGTGGCACATGTTTTAAATGGGGAACGCCCTGTTGTACGTCAACCGTGACTGTATTTTTCTTTCTGTTCCAAATAGAACATTAAAGACTGGGAAGTAATGGACGACTTTCCAGTCGATGTGAACTTTACTGCAGAAAACATGCAGGATGCGAATACCCCAGGAATCTGTGAAGGCTACTTGATGAAGAGGAGAAAGTGGCCTCTTAAAGGGTGGCATAGGGTATGAGAAGAAAAAAAAAAAAGAATGTTTAATGTAATCTACAATTATACCAACAACTATTAAGAAAAAGAAGCGTTTAAAATGTATTGAACTTTAAAGTTATACTTTCTTACAGAGATACTTTGTCTTGGATAAAGGGATCCTACGATATTCAAAAAACCAACATGATGTAAGATTCCTTACCAGTAACTGCAGATCTTGGATACAGGTTGTTTTTTTTTTTTTTTTAATAATCAGGGATTTTCTTTTTCCTCAGTTTTCCAAAGGGAAAATGCACGGTGCTCTAGATGTCAGTCTCGCAGTTATGTCAGTGAACAAAAAAGCAAGACGAATAGATCTGGATGCCGGAGACATTCTGTATCACATGAAAGTAAGTTATTGCATATAGCTGGCATTAATTGAATGAAATGGATTATTTTTTTGTTTGTTTTAAAGCTAATATGATTGCCAAATATAAACTCTGATAATATAAACTCATTATAAATGTAGAATTGTGAGATACAGTCTTAGAATTGTGAGGTAAACTCAGAATGACAAGAATAAAGGTCACTGTTTATATTTTGCGATGCCGATTTTTATTGCATAATTTTGAGACGTAAACCTGCAAATTGCTGCAATACATGTTTTTTTTTTTTTTTTCATTTAATTGCAAAGGTGCAGTTAACTCATTTTTAATAATTATTTTTCATTGACAGAAATGGGCTTCCGTAAATTTAATTCTTAAATATATATACTACCTTAAATACGTAAATACTACCTTAAATCCTCCAGGATCTTCCAATCTGGTGTTCATGAAACCCTGAAGGAAATGCAGGGTTTTCATGAGTTTATGAAAAGCGTATAATTAATTAAATCATAAAATAAAAAAAGTAAATAAATCATTTAAAAATAAAAACAATCAAAATAAATTTTTTTAAAAGGATGTCATGTGACTACTTTTCCTTCATCCAACAAATTATGCAAATTCTTTTAAGTAAATAAACGACTAAATTCACTTTCAAAAATATCAACTAACCTCATTTGACTTTTTCTAACTAGGCCAAAACTCCGGATTTATATTACATATGGGTCACCAAGCTGAGTGCCCACAGGATGTATAAGAAAAACGAGGCTGCGCACGTTCACAATGGCTTCCTCCAGGCCCTGTCCCAGAGCAGTCATCTATCTCACAAAAACAGTCCTGTGCGGGACATGGTGAGTAAAGTGGTTCCTACTGTACATTGACTCCCTGTAGCCCTCTAAATCACCAGGGATTAGGAGAATGTGTCCTCAGACGAATTAGTGATTAGACCTCAATGTCCCAGATGGTGGTTTTATCTGTAAATGTACACTAATAGATGATTTAATTGTTTATTTGTCTGGTAGATGTTACAAATGTATGTCTCATGAACTATTTTAGGGCACGTCTTATGTGGGTGAACCTCTGCCAGGAGTCAATCCTGCAGTTAATGGGAAAGTGTCAGCTTGGCTACAGACTCAAGAACCTGACATCTGTGCACAAGGTACAGCTATGCTTTTAAATAATAGTGAAATTCTAATAAGCGTTGCATAAGCACAGAATAAGATGCATCCCTTGGTGGTGTTTTCCCAGAGCTTACACGTTGTCAAACGGAGCTGAATGAGCTGCAAAGGCTGGTCCAAAAGTTGCACTCTCTAGAGTCGGGTCAAATTGTCAATAACGGAGATCTCCAGAGGATTATCAGCATGCAGGTTGGTAAAAGCTGCAGGCTGAAGACAGGCCGTTATTAAAAGGACTTGCGAGTAAGCATTCTCACATTTGTTTGAACCACAGAATCTCCTTCTCGACAAACCCAAGAAGAAGGGTGGAAAGATTTGGGGTCATTCTCGCACTCTGTCTCGAGTTGAGGCTCTTGGAATGGTGAGGCTGCTCAGTTTGTATTTTCTTTTACTTGATATTAGAATATCTTCGATAAAGCCTGGGAAGCACTCATAATCTTTGCCTACAGGGATTGCTCTGCCATTGAGATTATTTTATGTTTTCCACAAAGGTTTGGAAACCATAATGAAATGTATTCCATATTTATGTGCAAAGATCTCTGTGTATTTTTTATTTGATTTTATTTTTGCATACTTTAGTCAGGCATTTGTGTTGTGCCAATGTATAGTAAGCATTAGAGCTTCAATACCCCCCAGTAATTTAGCCAACTCCTTTTTTTACATGAAGCCATTCCGTGGGATTACTAAATCGGTAAGTGAGCACAAAAAAACACTGATTGTAAATCCTTGTAACTTTCGACACATTATATAAAGTAGCAAATACTTTACGCCAGATGGTGGTCCTATTGCGTTTTTTATGTTATATACTTCCACTCACAAGTTTGGGGTCGGTAAGTCTCTTTATTATTGCGAAATATAATTTAAAACAGCTGTTATATATATATATATATATATATTAATATTTATACTAGATTACTTTTTTATTCAAAATTCAAAAGAACAGCATTTATTTAAAAAATGTATTTGTACTATAAATGTCTTTACTCTCACTTTTGATAAATTTAATTTACATAAAATTAATTTCTTTTTTCTTCAAAAACATGTCACTGAATCGTAGTCTATATGTGACCCTGGACCACAAAAAAAAAAAAAAAGATTTATACATCATCTGAAAGCTGAATAAATAAGCTCTGAGAATCTGAGAGTTAAAAATCACCTTTAAATCTGTCCAAATGAAGTTCTTAGCGATGCATATTAATAATAAAAAATAAGTTTTTAATTATTTAAGGTAGGAAATTTACCAAATATCTTCCCAGAACATGATCTTGACTTAATATATTAATGATAAAAAGAAAAATTAATAATTTTGACCCATAGAATACTGATTTTCTGGTTCAGGGTCACATAGATGTACTATAGCTTCTGATTGTTACATGTTGCAGACATAAGATAATAATATCTCCTCCTACTTGTTTTCTACCTACTTTTCAATGCAGCTATCATCAAGCCACCTGACCGGTGCTGCTCACCTGGGAACCTCTGTCCCTTCAATCCCAGATTATGTCGCCACCCAGGCAACCCCACCAGCCACCACCTCATTAGAAAGCAAGAAACTCCACCAAGACATCTGCTCCATGTCCTTAAAAGGTATGAAAGGAACACCTTAATGATTTTATAGATTCAATTGTTTGCTAATTTGCTGTGTTAGATGTCTAATGTTAAAGGTAAGTACTATGTCTTTTTCCTTATAGTCCATGCGTCTTTGCGTACGGCACATGAGGCTCTTGGTCAGGAGCGCCAAAGGCTGCAGGACGCCTGGTCTAGCAGGGAGCTTCACCAGACCACCTCTGCCCAGATCAACAACCTCTGCAGCCTGGCTGAGGTGACAAGGACTTATATTACTTATCGCAGAGCTTAATGTGCTGTACTATTGCTTTGAAATGTTCTGTATGCATGCAAAGAATAGATTTAGTATAGCTTATTTTGTTATTAAAGATGCTGTTGGCTTTACATCATAACGCAAACACCCCTGCTAGTAAAAGCTTTAATACAGTGGTTCGTTACATTTCTCATTGTCATAATTCTAGAGGAGTAGTTCATCCACAAATTCATATTTTGTGATCTTTAAGTTGTTTGAAACCTGTTTGAGTTTCTTTATTCTTTTGAACACAAAAAAGAAGGTATATTCTGAAGAATGTTAGTGATCACATGACTATCTCATTTTTCATGGAAATGAATGGAGACCAACCACTGTTCGGTTACTCACATTCTTCAAAATATATATATATATTTTTTAATTAGAAAAAAATCAACTTTTACAGATTTGGATCGTTTTGAGGCTGATTTATCAACCACCAGTGAATATCATCATCTTTGAATATTGTTGTAGACAATGAGGGGAAAATGTTGAGAACCACTGCTTTAATAGTTTATCTTCAGTGCATTACATGGTATGTTTTACTACATAGATGTGTGTGTGTGTGTGTGTGTGTGTGTCTTCAGTTAGATGTTAAGTCCCGTCACACCAAAATCCACAAACTCTCAGTGTCCTCCAACTCCTCAGAAGACTCCTTCCGGACTGTGCTACAAAGGAAGGTGTGTCTCTCTCCACCCAGAACCTACTCACCCTGTTCCCATTTTCGTCTCTTTCTTTCTTTCTCTCCTCCACCCTCTGCTTTTTTATTCTGTTTACAGGTTGATGGGTTTCATCTACTTCATATGCCGATAGGCTCTTTTGTCCTCTCATAGTTTTATTGCGACAGCAGCATGATGCAATCAAGTTTACAGTTTATTTTTTTTTTTTTTTTTTTACTTCTGTCTGTCTCTGTTTCACTCAGTCTGGCTCAGGCCGTAGTTTGTCTTTCCGTGCACCATCGGTGGCTGACTCAGCGGCAGAGTATTTTGACGCATGTGATGAGCTTATGTGTGCGAGCTCTTCTGAGATGTCCGACGAGTCCGGTCTTAGTGACGGATCCAGTAATTCAGAGCCTGATGAGGCTCATGGTTAGTAAAAATTAAGTTCTCCGTAGCCACATATATCTATTACCATTCAAAAGTTTGGGTTCCTTAAAGATGCAATAAATTGATCAGTAGTGACAGTTATGTCAGTGTCAGGCATTTGTAATGTTACAAAACATTTCTATTGAACTTGCTAAAAAATGTATCACATTTCCACAACAATATTGAGCAGCACACCTATTTTCACATTAATAGTGTTTCCTGGACACCAAATAAGCAAGTTAAAATAATTTCTAATGGATCATGTGATACTGAATACTGCAGTAATGGCTGCTAAAAATTTAGTATTTTTTCCAGTATAAATTGCATTTAACATTTTTTTTTTTTTTTTAGATTGTAACAAAATGTCACAGTATTTGTCTGTGCTGTATTCTTGATCAAATTATGCAGCTTCAACCCTATTTTTTGTGTAGTGTAGTGTAATTTTGTTCATGTATTCTATTACACTGTGTTACAACATCATCCTTTGAACTCAACAGCAATGGCTTCACGCAAGTACCGTGCCAGCCTTTCGAAGGCACCACCGAAACTGAACAGCGTAAAGAACACCGGACGTCGTACTACTCTGCCTGCAAACTGCCCCGACAACAGCCACGTCGGATTGATGACTATCCTCTACAACAACATAGGGAAGGATCTGTCCCGTGTCTCCATGCCAGCAGCTCTGAATGAGCCTGTGTGCCTGCTGCAGAGACTCTGTGAGGAGCTGGAATACTCTGACCTACTGGACATCGCCAATCACACCGATGACCCCTACCAGAGGATGGTAATATTAAGTGATTCATTACAGCATGACTGATTTAAACTATTACTATATATGTATATGCTATACATGTATATCAATGTAATGCTTCTGTTTTCTATAAAAGTATACATTTTTTTTTTTAGAAAATGTAAATTCTGACCCTAAATGCTTTGAACAGTAGTGTACTTCTTCATATTTTATATTAAGTTCCGTTGTGTCTTTGTAAAGGTTTATATTGCCGCTTTTGCCATATCTGGCTATGCCACGGCTCAGTATCGCAACCGTTACAAACCTTTTAATCCAGTTCTGGGAGAAACATTTGAGTGCATCAGAGAGGACAGAGGCTTCCGCTACATTAGCGAACAGGTAATTAATAATGGCATCTAATCAAACATCAGATAAGTTGCTATAAAGCAGTTGTTTATTCTGCCCTCTTTATTCTGCCCTCAGGTTTCCCATCATCCACCAGTATCTGCGTGTCATGCGGAATCTGACAATTTCAATTTCTGGCAGGGTAGGTTTTAAGGCCTGTGTGATGATGTCTTAATGTACTGTTTATGTTTGAATTTGAATCAAGTTTAAATTTTACATGCTGAGAGCAGACCAGAGATGGAAGAACAAGTTTTGGGGCAAATCTTTGGAGATCATGCCAACAGGGATGGTGAATGTGACTCTAAAAAAGTAAGTATCTGCTGTGGTGTCAGTGGAATTCAATCCTGAAGAGTTTAAGAAGAATTCTGATCTTAGATATACTGTACTTGTAGATACGGGGACCACTACGAATGGAACAAAGTGGTGACATGCATCCACAATGTCCTCAGTCAGCAGCGATACCTGGAGCACTACGGCGAAGTCATTATTCGCAATCTGAAAAGTTCGGTCTGCACCTGTAAGATCACATTTGTCAAGGTGTGTTCGGTTATGATCGTGCATTTTGTTGTCATTTGATTCGTTTGGGTACATATAGTTAAAGTCTTTGTACAAATCCAGAAAATGTATTTTCCCTGTCTTAGGCACGATACTGGGGTTCAGATGGTTCCAAAAACGAAGTGCAGGGTCAAGTTCTTGACGAGAGTGGTAACGTCATCCATCGTTTTGGTGGATTTTGGCACGAAGGCATCTTCTGTGACACCCTTCCCAATCCACAATGTATCTGGAAGCCAAGTGAGTAGTCCTCTTTCCTCCATTTTATTGAATGCTATTTTATTTATTATTGTACCATTTAATTCTGTTTATTTGATCAATTGGGAATGCTACAGAATGAATGCATTTGCTTAGAAAATACTAAATGCGTATTTGAATATTGGTTAGCATTATGTAATAACTTAAGGACTCTGTGGTTTCTCAACCACAACAAAAGTTGCATGCTTTTTGCATTCCCATTTTTTCCCCAGAAAAAAAAAGCTAAAAAAATATAGCACTTTAGTACAGGGAGAAATTCTCACTATTAACCAGTAGCTTATTAGCATGCTTATTATTAACACAACGGCAGTTTATTAGTA
This sequence comes from Enteromius treurensis, assembly GCA_032275025.1. Lineage (NCBI taxonomy): Eukaryota > Metazoa > Chordata > Actinopteri > Cypriniformes > Cyprinidae > Enteromius > Enteromius treurensis. The sequence continues at coordinate 9,338,061 of JAUCMU010000021.1, read as the reverse complement.
CTTCTAAAGCACATATTCTGCATGACCATATTCTACATCCAAAATTTGACCCAATACCTAAACAACTACCTTAATAACTACTAATAAACAGCAAATGAGGAGTTGATCGAGGCAAAAGTCATAGTTTAATGGTTTGCTAATAGCGAGAATTGGACCTTAAAATATAGTGTGACCAACAAAAGTAAGCAAAACATAATTTCTATAACTTTCCAAATTAGGAAATAAAAAAAAGAGATTACTTTAATCAAAGCCATTTATAGAACTCGCTCTGCCTTCTCATATAGTAGCATTTACCAGTTTTCTGTAAATGAATGCCAAGTTTTCTAAAACACAATGTTTAGTATTATAAATGTACATTATGTAAAATAAACATTGTATTTTTCAAACTGAAAATATAAAAAACTGGGTTTACAATGTTTATATTTGAAAAAAAATTCTTCATTTGGTCGTTCATTGGTCACAAGAACACCAGATGTATTCAGTTCTGAATGGGATCATTTCTGACAAAACAAATACAGTAAAAGAAGTACATTTGTATTGTCAGATGTGTCAGAATGTCCTTTCTTACAGATCCACAGCCCAAGAACTACTTGATTTACTACGGCTTCTCTAGCTTTGCAATTGAGATGAATGAGCTGACCCTTGACCTTAAGCCCCTGCTGCCACCTACAGATACACGTTTGCGCCCTGATCAAAGGTGAGACCTTCCTAATAGACAATGATAAATAAATAAAACGTATAAACGCATTCTCTCTTTCGATTATGTTTCAAAGATAGCAAGTGCATGAAATGCTTTCCGTTTTGAGTTTACTCTGTTTTGGTCTTGTTAGGCTTCTTGAGGAGGGGAAAATAGAGGAGACCGATAAAAAGAAAGATGAAGTGGAGGAGAAGCAAAGAGAAAGGAGGAAAATTCTGAGCAAGAGAGGAGAGGAGCATATCCCTCGCTTCTTTAGGTGAGCTGACATCAGCCCTAAAACTGATTTATTCACATGATTTTAGAGTTGGAATGTTAAAATGTTCCCATCCTACAGGAAAACGTTGGATGCTGCTGGAAGGGAAGTTTGGCTTTACAATGGAACGTATTGGAAGATCAGGGAGAATCCTGGTTTTGCTAATGTTAAAAACCTGGAACTATGGTGAAGAAGGCAGATTGCTGCAACACTGTGGACACTTAATGCCTGTGATAAATTCTGTTTGCACAAAGACTATACATTGCAGCGTTTGGGAGCAACGATGAACTGCCAAGGGTTTTTGTACTAAACCGAATCCACTGAGCAAGGATGATGCTTTTACCAAACCGCAAGAGGAGGGATCTATTTTGACGATTTCTATTACATTTTTGGTTGAGGACAGCACAACTTGTCTTCCACTTTGGATAAAATGTAAGCCAAAAGGGTAAACAAGAATTTATGCGAGTTCTGGAGGTGGTTAGTTTTAACAATTACACGCACATTTCTATGAACAATGTTAAATTACTTTTCACTTTATGCAAGTACTTATGTGCCGGTGGAAACAACAGGAGTCTGGATGAAGAAAATGGATTATTTAATCTTATGTAATATTCCCATTAACTAACGTTTTCTTCTGTTAACTCACCAGTTTATTAAAGGAGCATTATTTCTAAGCTAAGTCTCAACCTGATCTGGATTGAACAGTAAATGGATTAACTCTAATTTGGGCCCTTACTGACTTTTTGCTGAAGGTGGTTTCTGAAATGTGTCCACAGCACTCTTATTTTTGGAATGAACTAAATGTCATATTTGGATTTTAGACAGCGATATTTTATTTATTGGGATGTACTTATGAATTAAGTTCACAGTTTCAACCCAAAAGCCTAGTTGTAGGCATGGACGGAATAAAAAAAATCATAGTGAACAACTTTTGTAAAACAGAAAAAAAAGTACAATATTAAAGAACAGAAAAAAATGAATTTGTATAATTCAGTCTTTATTACATTTAGAATCAAAAACATCAGTTAATATTATATACAGTATTTTGACAGCTGTGTCTGAGGCTCAGTTTGCTTGTCTGAGGAAGCACCTCTTTTATTATTAGTAACATTACTTAAATTGTTGCTTAACTCAACGATAGACAAGGATGGTGTCAGAGAGAATAACCTAAATAGGTTCCCGCTATTGACACTCAATGATATTAGGAGCATTCTGTCCACCAGGGGTCAGCCAAAACATGGATTGACAGCTAATATGACAACAACAGACAATTTGTTCATAATTTTCAGTGCACATCAACAGTTACAAACGTTTCAGTGCATTTCAGTGTATAAAAAGAAACCAAACATGAACATTAATTATGCATCTTTTAAATTAACATAGAAACACTATAATTGCACTTTAAAATTTTGTTCTTCAACGTTGCTTGTCATTTAAATAGTATTGCTGCTATGTCTTGCAGCCATTCGCTTTTTGTTTATCATTGTCAAATTCTTACTAACTAACCTTTAATAAACCCATTAGCAAGTTAATGACTTACATATTTCCCAGCATCTAAATTGCATGGTATATGCTAAATAACTAGGCATGATATCTGGCAATGGCTTTCTAATCCAGTACTGTCATTTTTTAAATATAGTCTTATCACTCTTGTTTAGTTTGCATCAAAACAAAGACATATGAAAAATAAATGGAGGAAGTTAGAGTCAGTTTGCTGACTTAAAAAAAAAAAAGAAAAAAAAAGAAAACTGTGATCACAGAGTGGCCACAGAATATAGTTTTTTTTTTTGCAGCACTTTACAATTTCTTGGAAACTTCTACGAACACAGATGGCAATGCTTTTTAACAGAGGATGGTCAATTGAATTGTTCTATTTTACAATGGTTTCATATTAAGACACAGACCGTATGCAAGTGTCTGTGTGCATATTCGTGATCAGGAAGATGCAGAAAGCTTCTATAAATGGACAGTTCTGAGTTCACAGGCTTCCGGGGCGTCCCAAAAGTCTATGTACTGTCTTCTGCAGTGGCATCTTGTCACCCACTTATCTGTCTGAGGTCATTCTCACCTTTGAATGCTAGCGGTGCCTGATAGGCTTAGACTGAAGGCTCATTCTTCCTCTGTGTCACTGACGTCTTTGTGTGGGCTGTCTGCATGTTACTCTGTTGTTTGAATAAAGATGATGTATAGTCAGTCTGAAGCCCCTGCCAGGTGTCCATTTTTCCACCCTGTCTATCTGCATACCGTCATGTGCAATGCCTCAAGACATGATGCTGTTGGTTTAAGTATGTCCTGTTACAGGTCATCAGATTGACACTAGTGCGTTTATCCTTACTCGTGGAAACCCGAGAATTGCAAGGCCCCGGTCTTGTAACAATCACACAATAGGTTGCCAGTATACAGTATGGAAATTAAAATGTGTTCTTTATTTATTTTAACTCTAAAATTTTAGAGAGCTCAGGAAATAATTACTACAGGTCTCAGGGTTCAGTTTTGTATTTTTAAGTTCGTGCAGTGAAAGTTTCAAGATTTTTGTAGCATTTTAAAATAAATCTCTTCTAATTTGGCTGCATTTATTTAATCATAAACAGTCAAATCTGAGTCTCGTACTCATTCAGAAATCTTACAAATAAGATGATTCGATGCTTGAAAAACATTTCTTACCATGTTTAAAACTTCATATTACAATAAAATTTAAAATTTTTGCAAACTACATTTCCATATTTTTGTGTAACGTTATAAAAATTTGATGCAAAAGTACGAAAACATCTTCCAGTGCCCGAAACTATGAATTAATAATTAATATACCTCATGCATTCTATCAAGCTTTATGTCTGTCTGTCTATTAAAGAAAGGAATTCCAGCTGGTGCATGCAAGCCACGGTCTGTTAGACATCATGGCTATTTTATTTCCAGCATTTGTCTTCTGAGTGGCCTGAGTTTTGATGTGCTTATTGATTGTGTTCCCTGTAGGGGTGCATTTTAGGACTGACTGGACACCGAAATGTTGGCTTACATTCAAATTGTATTCAATCTGTATTGTGCTGAATTGTTAAGCAGCACTCAAGTGCGTGCAACATTACTCTGTTTAAATATAAATCTTATGCTTAATATGTAGATTTACTATGTTACTTCCAATGAGATCATCCATCAAATAACAACTAGAGCATCGATCTGAAGTTGATGTAATACCAGCACACGCTTACAGGTTCACAGCATCACATCTTGAGCAAGTCATGTCATTTAGAGCCCAAATAAAGTACTTATGTGCAACACTCAGTTTCAGTCTTTCTACGATGGGTTCAATCCACTACTTATCACTTTGTTGTAATTAATTGTGGGATTTACTAACAATTTCTGAGGGAAAACTGAAATGTATAACAGCACCGGATAAGAAACAGACTTCTTTTCCTGTGTTCATGAAAGAACAAGCAATGTGATGAGGGAGAGTAAATGACAGACTTTTCATTTCTGGTTGAACTATTCCTCTAAGCCCACGTTTTGTAAGATGTGAATGTGATGAAAACGATTTGTTTGTTTGAGCGTTCGTGTGGTGCGTGGGTTGTGAGGTGTTTTCATGTCTGTGGCTGACGAGGGGGACAGAGACAGTTCCTTTGGGGGAGTGTCAGCAGGTGTGCTGTGAATTCTTCAGCTGCTGAAGTCACACAGGTCTGTCTGTCTGCATGTCTCCAGGCCAGTGTCTCAGCGCAGTCACATCGTCTTCGTCTTTTGTGTGACAGTGACCTTCAGAACACCTCCGCATGACCCCCAAACATTTAACACAGGGAACACAAAGCACATAGGGGCCACCTAACACCTGGCACTGTAGCTACTATCACAGAGAGCTCGATCCCTGCGTCTCGGGTCATGCAGACAGACGGTGGGTGGAGGACAGCAGGAGCACAGTCTCTGAGTGCTGGTCTTCAGTGGGTGTAGAAGCCGTAGTAGCCCGCGTCACTGCAATTGTCCTTTTCACAAGCCTCTGTGCTGCGGTTGGGAGGGGAATTTTCCGTGCTGGATGTGTAAGGCGACACGCGCCTCTTCTTGCTCTCTCCTCCCTCGAACAAACCTGAGTCAGCTGAGTCCACCGATTTAACAGAGGGGGCTTCCATCCAGGTGTCTTCCCCGGATTCTTTAGACTTGTCTTGGAGCAGCGGCTGACGCTGGGGATCCAGGAGCGACGGGGAGGAATGGAAGCGTGCGTTCACCGCTGAGGGAGACGAAGACATGGCTGGGGATGAGATGGTTCGGAACCAGCCGAGACTAGACCCGGGTTTACTGTGGTGCGGGTGATTAAGGTACTGCGGTGAGGGCCGCCCTGAGCTCCACGTTCCTGCGTTGGGGCCAGAGACCGTGCCGGAAGCGAAGGGGCTCTCCGAGTAGTAGCCCAGAGGGTGGTGTGGGGATGTTTGTATCGGAAACGGCTTGTAGAGGTTGTTGGGAGTGTATTCGCTGTCGTATGCGTTGAAGTCGAGACGGTTCGGCGGCACCCCCTGCTGGCTGGGCAGGTAGAAGCGGCTGTGAGGGCTGGCGGTAGGGTCTTTGGGGCCCTGCTGGCCCATGATGACCGGCTCGCGGCTGTAGAAACGACTCTGGGGCAGGGGGCTCATGTACTGATCAGACAGGTATGACTGGTGAGGATAACAACTGCCTGGGAGGAGCTGCTGGCTCTCGGTTGGGGAAGGAGTAAGGCGGTCTGAGTCAGGAGGTGCATACAGCCTTCATGAAGAAAATAAAGGGGGTCAAAGGTCAACTTCAACTTACAAGAATTAAAGTTTTTCTTAATGAATATCAATACAACAAACACAGTATGTATATATACAGTACATATATATTAGGGCCGGGACCTTAATGCGTTCATTTAGATTAATTAATTACACAAAAATAACATGTTAAATTTTGGCGGACCGATTATACTGGAGGACCAACTAGCGTTTCTAATGCTGTGAATGTACTTGAAAGTAGGGATGCACCGATCCAGATCGGCCGATGTGTTTGGGCGTTTTGTCAGTAAAGCCGGTCCTGTAATCAGAGGTAAATACCATACGGTGCGTGATTTCACATTGAGCCGTATATACAGTACTACACACAGCCGTTGTTCACTGACGAGCTGCGCAAATCCAAGCTGATAATGAACATGGTTTAGCA
>JAUCMU010000021.1:9280918-9326959 GCA_032275025.1 Enteromius treurensis | reverse complement strand
GGGATTTTAAACATAAGTAGTGCCGGCTATGCGTTATTACTTTGGAGCGGTTATTATTCGAAAAGAACGAACCTGCAGATGTCTCAACTGACCAATCAGAATCAAGCGTTCCAGAGAGACGTGTAATAAATATAGACATAATCAGTAGGCTGACCGTGATCAATACTCCTAAAGAGACATTTGGGGAAAAAAACCATTTGTCATTTACTAATGACAGTTTTTCTTTTTTAATAAATCTGCAAAAGTGTTAACAATTGTTCTGTCAATACGGGGTTCTGTGTGTACTTAATGAGGAAAAGAAAAAAGAACTTATTTCATTTTTATGATTTTAGCAACTGGCTGCAATATAACAAAGAGTGAAAAATGTAAGGGGGTCTAAATACTTTCCGTACCCACTGTATATATATATATATATATATATATATATAATATGTTATGTGTGTGTATATATATTTATATAATGTATTTTAAATGTTTCTATGATTTTAATCGGATTTCATCTTGTTTTTTGTTTTTTTTTAACTATTTGAATTTTGATTGATTTGGATCTGCGAATATTCAGTAAAGCCGTTTAAGCCAGTTACATTTTTGCTGATTATTTGTTTTGTCTGCTGTAATTATGATTATGAATTATAAAGCACATATGGAGTCATCAGATATCTAAATATAGTTATTACTAAACATTTTCTTACCTCGGGTCTCTACCATATACACTTTTTACAAAGTATTAATCAGAAAACAGACATATTTTTAGATTACATTTTTTTCCCCGTCTTTATAATGAATAGTAAGAAAGCCGATGTCTGCCTTTGATAAAACCAAGGAGGGAGAGAATAGAGGATGATGCCCTGGGTCACTAAAGACCGGATGTATGTATTTTAAGGGTCGACTGAATTGTTTGTATTTGTGCAGGCTGCTGTGAATCTGCCACACAGACCTCCGCTGCACTGCTCCACCCTGATCCCAGCGCTCTGCTTCTCCTTGCGCCTCCTCATGTGGGCCTGCCGGCTCAAGGACTCCTGGTGCTCCCTGCCCTGGATGCTGTTCATCTCACTCACATCGCACCACATCCGCGACGGCGTCCGGCGTGGCCTCTGGGTTTGTCCGTTTGGAAACACGGCACCCATCTCTTACTGGCTGTACGTCACCATCATATCCACTCTCCCTCACCTGTGCTCTGTGCTCATGTATCTGACGGGCACCAGAGACATGATCTCTACCAAACATGGCGTTGCCATCGACGTCTGAAACACTGGCTTGATTGTGGGCTCTTTAGGTTTTTATTTATTTATTTATTTATTTTCTCAAAATTTGGCACTGGACAAATTTCCATCAGGTGTCCTCCGCCTCATTGCCATCCCAACGTAATTCGTCCTTGTTCCTTGAGAGATTGGCAGTATGTTTGATAATATTAACTACTGTGGTCATTCAGGTATCAGTGTGAAATCAGGTTGTATTTACTGTGAAGACTGTGAATATTTTAATATGTATGATGTAGATTAGGGTTGGGCGATTAAAAAAAAAAAAAATATATATATATATATTTTGCAGCCTTTTTCATACAATATACTATATATATTTGATATAGAAATCCATTACAGAGCAAATAGAGAAGTTATATTGTCAGAATTGGATCTCTATTTTGCAGTATTTTGGCAATATTTAATAAAAAACAAATTATTCAGAACAAGTATACTCTATAATCTAGTAGAATTACTTCTCTATGTATGAAATACGGTTCAAAGTGGAGTTCATTTTGAAAATATAATTTCTGTATTTGCTGATCTGGTTTTAAATTCTCATCGTTGACAAGTAGACAATATGTAATGATTGTTAGTATCTGATCATTCGTTCATATGCATCAATAGAGCAGTATAAATAATAAACGCCACACTTAAGATGTAGAGAAATCGGAGTGATGAAGAAACAAAACCAATTGCTAATTTATAGTTGTGAATTCATTCACTGTCTAGTTTAAGATTGTTTGGTCATATTAGTAAAGGTTTGGCTAAAAAGGATTTTTTTGGGGGGTAACATTACCAACTTGAAGCTGTTATGAAATCTACACAAAGAAATATTTTGCCCTCGTGTAACCCGATCTCATGGCCATTTGTATATTTTATCAGGTGAATAATTCGTTCCACTTCCGAATTCTTACGATTTTTGCTAAATCGTATATATTCTAAGAGTTGCATAATTTGTATGATTGATTTACACCTGAACCCGCCCATCACTGGAGTCTAGACAAATCGTTGAATGAATTTTAATGGCTTAGCCACCTTGTAAAATCCGTACGAATTGGTCGTAATATTCAATAGCATCCCTGTTGAAATGACCTTTGTTTCACACCAGTGTATGTGACTGCACCTTATTGCCATTGTTGCTACTGAAATTCAATTCAAAATATTATTATTATCATTCTTAAAGGGAAAATTGTGAAATTTTTAAAATAACATATTTAATTACTAAATAAAAAAAAGTGCTTTAAAAGCTAGTGCGGTCATTTATATTACCAACAAAATGGAAGTGAACGTTGGATATTATCGCCCAGCCCTAGTTTAGTTGGTCTGGATTCACTTTTACTAACTTTAAAAGCTTCAGCATTGTGTCGTTACATTTAGCTTAGACTCGTCTGTTCAAATAATGCCGTTTGATTGCGTTTATTTTCCGAAGGAAGCCACAGACACGAGGCTCGAGTCATGATGTGTCATGATGTGTTGTGTGTCCAGGAATAGGCAGTTGAGGTTCACTGTAGGTGTGCTTGAAGGACATTTTGCTCTTTGTAGTGTATTTAAAAAGCAGAAAAACACTGGTAGGTCTAGTTTCACTTGGAAAAGTCTTGAAGTATAAACCTTTTAAAATGGTACGGAAAATGGAAATACTTTCTGTTGTTGAAAAAGATTATTGCTGCCTTTTTAGCCACAGGCTTTGAAATAACTATTTATAACTGTAATAAATATGACTTCCTGACTTCAGCTTTATTTCCGCACCATTTATAACCTTCACGCGGTTTAATTGAACTGTTATCATGTGTCTTTGTATACACTCTGCAATTTCACCCTCAGACTCGTATGCTTCTCAGATGGCCATTTTAAGCAATTGTTTATTCTTGAGTCAACTATTTGTTTACGGTTTTGTTATCATTCAGTTGTGTGCAATCATAGTTATTTTAATTAATATAATTGATGTCAAGTTAGCAACCACGAAGACAGAATTGTTCAAACTGATGTTGGGCTACAGATGGATTAAATATTCAAGTTGGCTTTTTTCCAGGTCCGTTTAAATCAGACCTTGTTCAATATTAGTGTTTACATTACAGTGTATAGTTGATTTAGTGTTGCATATGTATGGTACCACTTAATAGTTTTGGATGTTCTTGGTTAATATTTTCAATATCGTACAGGGATTACACTCTGCCTAAAAAATGTTTACTTTTTTTTGCCCCGTTTCATCTAGATTCACTATCCACCCCATTTCTGAAATGTTACTTTGATCAATGCTTAGATGGGCACAAAACTAATTCCCATTATTTTACACAAATGTTTTTATGGACTATAAATTGTCATGTGTTTTTAAACTTTTGACTCGTGGTGCATTTTATTTTATTTTTTAGCTTCATCAGGAAGCCCTGATTTACAGCAGTGGACACTTGTGTGCTTATACGCTTATTTTCCGAAGCAATGATCGAACTGTGTGTTTATTAATGATTAATGTATGGTAATAAGGGAAGAAGTCTTAAGTTATATTTTGGTCAGATGCCTAATGTTTAAATCAGTTGTGCTGGAGTCTTCAAGCCTGCAGAGGGAGCTGTTGACCAACTCCAGCCACTTTGCTTTTTTCATGTCCCTTTATAAATTCATTTTGTTTTTGTGGTGTTGCTTTTTTACTATGTATTTATTGTAAATATTTATTTATTTTTTTGCAAAAATCACGATTTGTCAATAATGTGGTGTTGATGCATAGTGAAGAAATGACTGAAAGCATTTCTTTTTTATTTCTGAAAACGCACTAAAGTTACACACACACCTGTTTCTATGGCTTTCTGTCTTTTGTTCCTTCTGATTTCTTCCACTTTGAAGTTGTGATGTACTTAAGTTTCACTGTCTTGTCAGGCATTCATTTAGAGAAAAATAAATGATGTTTGCAAACAAATTTCAGGAAGAGCATGTACGAATTATTAACCACGGCTACCGCCTTGTTCCCCAATCAGCTTATTAAAATCCCTAGGGCTCAGAGTCCGCCACGCTTGCAGCTCGTTCCCCCGGACAGCACGCCAAAGTAAACGTTTTGCAAATAACGTGGTTTCGAGAGGATCGCTGAATGAATAATCGCACACAGCTGGCAGCTCGTTCCCTAATCATCCCTTTTTCACTCGCGCCCAATCAAAACACTCCCCCTCGCTATAAATTCTCCCAGCATTCATTGCCCCTCATCTCGCTTTCGTGCATCCCTCCTCCACCCCTTCTCCGCTGCTTCCACTCCTATTCATGCCTTTCCAGGGGGGGCAGACGGTGAACGAGCCGAACGCCGAACGCTAGGGTTCTATCCATTAGGGTTCGGAGTTCGCCGTTCTCCCGGCTCGCTCCACGGACAGCACGCCAAATTTGCTTATTATTCATTATGAGGAAAGCGTGAACTCGTGTAAGGCAAAATAAGAGAAACTGTCATGAAAGACCTTTTTAATAGCAAATTATCAATACAGAAATTCAAATGGGGAGGATAGAAGCTTTGTATTAAATCCAGTATACTAAGTAAAACTCTGTTTACAGTGGTGTAACATTAATGTGCCTCTTACATTTACTGATTATTGTATATGTATGTGTGTATTTGTATATGAATGTGGTTTGACTATGGAGTTGATGAATACTAATGACATCCTGTTGAAATAACACATGAACAGCACGCAGGAGAACACAGAAAAAACAATGCAGAAGCAGAGAGATCGTTTTTGCATCAGATCATATGCCCCATTGTGAACGGTCATGCCAACTGGAAGTGCTCAAGACGTGTCTGTCTTACTTCAAGAAAGTCACCACTATTATCTGTAAAATATACATTTTTTAGAATGATTATCATGCTGGCAACTGAAATATAAACTCTGGTACACTGGAATAATCATTTTCAAATTCCAAATTAAATTATTTCAGCAAAGACTATAAATATAAGGCTTAACTGTAAAATAAACACACTTCTGGTTTAAACAGATTATGTGCAGCCACCTTTTTCTGAATGGGATTCAGCTTGGACATTTGGTCTCATCAAATTATGTACCTCTTTGCACATTTAATGCAACACCGTATTATGTACTTTACTGCACTTTTCGAGTGTCTCCTGTCCCCTGAGTGGCGCTAAAACACAGATTTAATACGTAAACCCTCGCACATTTTTATTGCGTTTACATAGATAAGTATTGCTGTGTTTTTATTACATTGCTTCAGTTACATATATTGTATATATTCCAGATTATTTCAAATGTATCACAAAGCACATCAAAGTCTATTATTCTGTATGCACATCATGGTTCTGTCCTTTATAAACACAGATGTTTCTTTAAAGTGCATCACAACCACGTCAACTCAGAATCTATGCACGCGATTTTTCATGTGACGGCAGGGCTGTAATTACACCGGCAGAGAGTTTGTCACTGGTTACATGCCCTACGGACTGGCACGACACTCCACGCCCCTCTCATCTGGACAGAAAACTAAAGCCAGATCTATTTCACACCAAGTATGCAGCACATACCAGAGTTCAGAGTAACGTACAGGAATAGGCCAGCAGCAAGAGTCATTTCTCACTACGTACACGTAAGCTGCGACCCAAACATCTCGAAATATCCCTCACGCGGAGGCTAATTTCCAGACTGAGCGTAGCATCTGTAAAGAATTGGGGATATGAGTTTAGCATGAAAACAGGTAATAAAAATGCTCAGTGACGTTGAGCCTGTTGGGCTGGTGAGACCCAAACAATGAGGATTTGTTTCCCAGCTCAAATGGAAAACATCTGCGTGGCGTTACTAAAGCCTCCCCCTCCATCTCTACTGATGCCATCAAGCACCCGAGGGCCTCTCTTCAGTTCATTCGATTTCTCTTTTGCTACAGACAAAATATAAGAGACTTCCTGAGATTTACAGTTTAATAGAAACAATTGGAAATCCACAAAGGACGTCACTATAGCCGAGTCCAAGTTCAGAGGGTAAAAATCTTGGCCATGTACTCCTACACAGGCCACATTCCCCTCTGACAAATACAGCTCTCCATGTTGTGTGTAAAAGGCCTTGATGCCAACTTTTTTTCTCAAGGAGTACATACTGTAAGTCTTCACAATGAGAACTGATCAAGCAGAGAGAAGCTACAAGAGTTTACTTCTAATTAAATGCAATACACAATTTGTTGCATAACCAAAATACCAATACAAGAGGGAAAAAAGGGATAATGCAGGACATTGAATAAGCTGGAAATACACAGCTTTGATTCTTGCTTTGAAATGTGTTTATTTGAACACTATTTAACAGACTTAGTACTTATCATGATCTTGTATTTCATTAAACTATTTTTTTTATATTTTTTATGGAACGTCAGGGATATTTTGTTCACTCACATGTTCCTAAACACATTGTGCATTCACATATATTTTAGTCATATTTGAAGCCACAAATGTAAGTAAAACACTGTTAAGTACAAGTTTAACCAACTACAAAATTCTATTAATATTAAATATTTTCTGTACTGATATGTAAACTTAGAAAATTACTTATAACATTATAAATTTTTCTGTAATGATAGTGTAAGATTTCAGTGTCATATGTAATCCTTATATTACTTTATAGTGAGTTAAGACTAGGTGGAAATGTCATGGCTGAAGAATGATGCATTTATTATCTTATTATTATTTTTTTTTGATAAAAGCCAAGAATTGGTCAAATTTAGTACACATTTGGTCCTTTGTAAAGACTCTGACATTTTGAATTGTACGCTTCATGGTGGTCTGTTATAAGATGTGATGCACTTTCATACTTGCCATTTACAGTGAAGTACACAAGTATGCCATTGGGTTGAAGCCATGACCTCGGAGCCAATGAATCACAGCAAATGGACTCAAACTTTCGTTAAGATTGAGAAACAGTCTATTTCCTCTGTTGTATGAGCCAATGACCCAAGTTGTCAAAATATATGTCACACATCCTGATTTTGCCAAGTACTATGATTCCCTAGCCTGGGACAACATTTTAATCTAGACTATATTTTTGTACCCAAACCTACCCTTACCCATGAGTAATGCCTATAATCAGAGGAAATGATAGATGACTGACACTGATGTACAAGCACCAAACACTGATCGTAAGCCTAAACCTCACAAAAAATGAATTAAATCTGATTGGTTAATCACAATGTTGTCCCAGGGTCAACAAAGATGTTGACCCAGGGACATCTTGCACTTGCCAAAATCAGGTTAGCGGTATGTGTTATTGACTCCCACAACTGACGCCTCCAGCACAAGCAATGCTCACATCTTGAAGCAATTTCTGATTGAAATACTCTTCAACAAAGACTGACTAATACGTAGATCTTTTTTTTTTTTTGTGCATTTGGTCAGTTATTTTTAGCTTTACAGCAATGGGATTAAATAGACAGCAAATTGGCTTAAGTTTCCATAGACTTTAGCCATGCCTCACGTATGTCGGCAAATGTTAGAAATCTCAATATGAAATCAAACACTATTCTTTAAATTCTTCAAAAAGTAAATGATCTGACCTGCAGTATGCACATTAATTTTAAAGCTCCATGCTCTTACTGAAGACATACAAGTATGAGGGCATGTTTTCCCCCAGGAAATATTAGGAGACAGCTAACAAAAAACATAGCTACTAAGTTATGAAAGACCAAAATCTGAGCATTGTGTTATTTGTGTCTTTTATTTGCTAAAAGATGTCTTAAAGTCTTTTCTGATGATGACTCTTTATCAAGAGTCAAGCGTTTGTCCCAGAGGACAGACAAAAATAGACTGGACATAGTTTTCCCAGAAAGCACCATGAGAAAGGAAGTCTTCAAGAGGTTCTTGTGCTACTGGTTTGAAACTCACTTGAAGGGGAAAAGTGAAGGCACTCCATAAAGAATGCTGATATATTAATATAATTACACAGTAATGTTAAAGTTTATATCATTAAGAACTTTTATGCTTGCTCCCAATAATAAGATTATACATCTTTTGAGTATATGTTACTGCTTTCGAACAGATAAGTTAACACGCTATCACCGCATTTCTTTGTTTTAAACTCTTCTTTATGTTTTGGTGAATCGGTGGTGAATACATTTCCTTGCAAATTAGCACCTTATGAAACAGCTATGTTTCCACATGAAATTGGGTTAGACAAGTTTATTTGCTGTAGACTTATTTACTGTTAGAAAAAAGCACAATTTCTATATATTGTTATTTCCAGGGGCGATTTTCTTTGCACTTACATAAAGTACATTCAAATCAGTAAAAAGGTGATTTATCTCTTAACTAAATAGCATTTATTACCTGCATTCAATAGTGCATGAAAGATTATGAAATTATGACCATAATGATCTTAAACACATCTGTGAGTATTTATGATTCAACAGTGACTCAACCTCATTATTAACTCTGAAAGGGAATTCTTAAGAAGTAGATCATGTAGATTTAAAGTCTAATACCTTTATCTGCTTGTAACATTCTTTAACTGACCATATTAACGTGTTTTGCATCTCTTGCATGTCAGTTAAAACACATATAATTTCATCATCATGTACTCCAAAAATAAATAATGTCAGGCAAACACATCCATTGGATGTTTAAGGGCATGGTTACTTGTTCGAAAATTCCCCCACATCAATGTGAAAGTCTGCAGTCCATTATTTAAATTGGAAAATGTATTTTTTAATCTGGAAGAGAAAAACAAATCTCTGCATTTAATAATGCATGCATACAAAAATTCCAATAAACACTGGAGTTCACACATTAAGTATAACATTTGTGATTGTGATAAAATATGCTAAAATACTGAAGTGTGTCACAAATGAGACAAAGTGTTACAAAAACACTAATGATGATATAACCTATAATGTACATCAATGTCATCAGTATACTGTACATTGTGTGGTAAATAGGAATATGATCAACTCATTGTAAACTTCACTAGTGCATGGATTGCTACAGCTGGATTTCACCTACAGTACACTGATTTATAAAAAATAAATTTAATTTTGACTTGTTTTCATATCTGGTACATATCAGCAGCAGCTAATCGCGCTCTCTCTTCCGGACCAGACAGACAGGACTCAGAGGCAGGACATAGATGAATAATAAGAACATTTATTAACGAAAACAAAACACAAAGGGAAACATAACGAGCAAAATGACAACTACAAGCTGAAAAGCAACGTTAACAATCGACAAAGACAATGGACATGGGGCCTGAATTTGTACAAGGACTAATCAAACACACCTGGACAAACAAGGCTGGACACGAATGATCATTGATGAGGAAGGCGGGGTTACAAATGAGGTAAGGCACATGGGGAGAAAAAAATATAAACAAACATGGAGTACATGGACAAGAACACATAAGCACAGGCACAGGACAGGTGTTACAATATCAAAGTTGACCCTAATAGAATTGTCACGGTTCGTGTAGGCAGGATCAAGTAGAATGCAGGAGATCGCAGGGTTCACAAAATAATACTTATTTAATGGATCAAAAACACGGAGATTACACGACACCAAAACATACATATGACATATACATATAATACATTGACGGACAGCAACCAACTCAAAAGACAGGGGATTTATACACAAAGAACTGATGAGGTAAATGAGGGCAGCTGGAGAAACACAGGAGGCAGGGAATTAACCACAAATGAGATAACAGGAACAACCAAATATGGGCAGACAGGAAACAAGAAAACGAAACCAAACTTGAACAGAGACAGAATGAAAATAAGAAAGTAGAGCGTTACATCTACATGCCTCTAATTCCATTAACTTTTTTTTAAATTAAAAGTTATGTTTGTAATAAACAAATCCATCAACTGTTTAAAACTGTTGTTATCTGCCCATAATGTCCTTTATCCATAATACTGCTTTCTTAATTGAAAAAAGTTGTCTTGTCTGAATCAAGAGATAAATATGAATGCGGATTAAGCAGTCCTAAGCAGTGCTGAATTTTGATGTGATAGGACAACAGATGATGGAGGTGATATTATGCATTAAAGACTGGAATTTTTGCAAGAAGTGACTGTTTGACATTAAAATGATGGATTAGTTTATTACAAACACACAGCTTTTTACTTTAAAATAAGTTAATGATGGATTGGAGTCATAAAAATTAGTTGTGGATTATTGTGATATTTTATCAGCTGTCTGGACTCTCATTCTGATGGCAATTGATGTAATGCTAGACATATTTGATGACCTAAGGGTATGTTTTCAGCGATTCCTATCATATTCCTGTCCAAAACTGTTTACCTCCTCTGACTTTTTACTTCATGAGTGAAAACAAGCACGGTGGCCCTTTGTTGATAAATCTTCTGTGCTCTGATACTTGTCTACAGGGTAATAACAAACCATGGCAAGAAGAAATTAAATTTAAGATGATTTCATTTACCAGTCTGATGTTGAAATGTTAAGAGTGCTTCTGAGCTTAAGGCACAAAGATTCATGTTCTCTGTGTGTATATCTGTGTGTGTGTGTGTGTGTGTGTATATATATATATATATATATATGCCTCTGTGTTGAACTATAATAAGTAGTGACCACTCTATAAAGTTATTGCAAGTTGTTTTATTAGTGTTCTACAACATTGACATGTTTTCAAAATAAATGTGAACAATAATATAAACTGAAATATACCAAATCTAAATGACTCCAAGACACTAAAAATCAATACAAAAGTAAAATATTGCTTGGCATGCCACAGACAAACACCAATACTAATATTCAGTTTGGACAAAAATTGTGAACAAACACTGAACATTTCGGCCTAATTAGACATTCAGACAGCTCATTCCAACTCAGTCAAAGCAATCATATACCAAAGTGCACATGGCTACTGAATTAATACAATTTGATAAACACTCTTGCTTCATTAGTCCATTCAAAACTAGACTGCAAATTCAACAATATAAGACAAAAACTGAATTGTCAGATGAGGACATTAATTGCATGGTTTATTCCAATATTGCAAAGCAGAGACCCTGTTTGACCTGTTAGTTCACTAAATAAATTGTTATGCTGTTTGTGTAAGATTTTGAGATGTGTATGAGTTTTTACGTTTTATTCTTTGAAATGTAAATATGCACTAAAATGACTGTTTGGTCAGGTTTAGATTTTGTGATACAGAGCAGCTCATCAATGTTTGTTTTAATGGTCCAACCAGAAGAAGCCATGGATGGGAGCAAACATCACAAGTGAATACTTTACATTTCCAAAACAGCAAATATTAATTTTGCTGTTTGTGTTGTTTTTTCTACTTTATGAACCCTGTGATTTAGCTCAAGAATTAAGCATTTGCAGTATGCTTGTACTATTCAGCCTATCAGCCTTTGGTTTTTGAACCAATATCCTTTTTAAGTAGACTATTAATGATTATAAAATAAGTCAGTATTCTGACCTGAAAGCTATTGCAGTATCATAGTCTTTAATTTAATTTGCCATTAAAATAAAGAAAGCATCCTTACTGTTACTAGTGTGCAATCCGCAATATAGTGAGAGGAGATCAAAAAAACAAATAGAGTTCATTCAGAGGACTGTATAGAAATGTATTGCCTGCCTCCTATATGTTTATGTAAGGTAATATTGCAAATACCGACAAGTACACAGTACACCAAGACTGCAATCGCCACAACATAAAGAAATACAAACAACAACAAAGAACATGTGAAAACACAAACAATACATTCTAACGTATTCATTCCCGATAGAGGTAACGACTGTAGGACTTATGCTTTAGTCAGACAACAGGTTAGATTAAAGGTGTACATTTATTCGGACAGACTGGTCTTCTCTACAAAGGACACACTCGGCTATCAGATAAAGGGAGCTGTGTTGGACCTCCATTCCCGCTTTGCTCTGACTCTTCCTCTTCATCCTCACTCTTCTCCACGTTACACACAGACAAAGGCACGCGGGCAGCAATGGTAGACATCTCTCCAAGGTGACTCTCTGCTGTGGCAGTGATAGCCTCTTTGTCTGATGTCTGGTTCAGATTGGTGGAGTCCAGATTGGAGACATTTCCTTTAAACATCTGGATCAGACACTTCCTGAACTGAGAGAAAGAATGTTGGGTTCAGCGTAAATAAGGATTGTGAGTTTCCACTGAGTTACCTAAATCAAAGAAACAACAAACAAATACAAATAAAATGTGTGCTATTAGTTACGAACTCCAAACGCAAAAGCAAATCTTGTAGAGATTTGTTTTCAGCAGTTAGACCTTTGCACTGCACTGAAATGAAGAAAAGGTCATTAAGCAAGATGTATTCTAATGTAAAAAACAAGGACATTTTGACCTTAATTAAAGCAGATAAGGTCATGAGAAGTAAATATATTCATTTCCTCAAGGTTTTGGTTGGACTGGATGAAAATGAGGTACCATGGGTAATTATAATACCAGCTACTCTCTTGGTCAAATTTGTAATGCAGGGAAACGCTATGGTCAGTATGCATTTACAGAATAATACAAGCAGAAGGTAATAAGAAAAAATGCACCGATCTGAAATTGAAAGTCACAGAAAACTTTAACTGCTTGTACAACAACATAAGCTTTTAAAATGTTAGATTAAAGTGCCCCTATTATGCCTTTTCAAATATGATCTTTCATGCAGTGTATCTAAAAAAAAGAGTAGGCTCACATTCGCCTCAACGAGTCGTCAGCAATTTGAATCTTTTTCTGTTACAGATCCACGTCACAAAGTAACATATTTGCATAATGTCCGCCAACGTTCTACATCGCCAACAACTTGCCCCGCCCACAAACAGTACAATTTCCACATGGATTACATCATGTCAAGAAGACGCCTATCCTGCGCTTTCGTTTTCCGACACACACTGTAGCGGTAGACCAATCATAAAGGACTGCCCCATCTGACCAATCACAGCAATGAGGGCTCACAGAAAAGAGGGGTTTAGACAGACGATGAGCTTCACACGAGTCTTTCACGAAACATTTAGAAATGGGACATTTTGAAGAAAACTGAAGTGGTTTTTGACCTTACATACATGTAAACCTGTTTTAAGAGACTACAGCAACCTTTAAAATGGCATAATAGGGGCACTATAAGCATGATAACACTTTAAAATAATGTTAATTTTGTTAATATTAGTTCATTAGATATTATAAACTAACAATAAGCAAAGCCTTTAAAACATGTCTAAGTTAATATTCTTTTACAGCTAATATATTTTAATATTTAATTTAACATTACAATTTGTACATAAATTAACAGTAATGTGTTATAAATAAATACTGACAAGTGTATATTCATGAATTAACATTAAAATAGATTATTAAATACTGAAAAAAATATTGTTTGTTGTTAGTTCTTGTTAATAATACATAATAACTGAGCAGTTTTATTTTATATTATACCAGGACAACATTATCGATGCTATATAAACCATCTCTAGTCTAGTCTGTTCTTGTGTCTTCATAATGTAGTCTGTCTCTCTCTCTCACATCAGAGAAATTTGCGACCGTGTGACCCTTGACCTGAATTTATTCTGGGATCAGCTGGGAAGGAATTGGGTTAGTTCTGGAAGATGTGCACAGCTCAAGGGGTCCAGCATCCTCCGCTCCAAACCACCTGGGACCCACATCCTAGGGGTGGTCATCAGAATCACATGACTACAAAAGATCACTGCACGACAGTGCCCTTTACATCAAACGCCACACTACAGGAACACGGAGGAGAAATCTCCCTCTACAAATTTTATGTATATGCAAAAAAAAGAAAAAAAAACATGAAGCAACTGTGCAGACTGTATTACGCATAATACGCAACTCCTCTGAGAATATATAACATCTTTAAAATGGAAATAGTTAGAGGGTTAAAGCATTATTTCCCCAGGACAACAAAGCAAGTAAAGCAACTGAATTGTAGGACCTATAAAACCCTTAGGAAAGCTGTAGGCACCCAAACATTTCCTCTGGTGTATTGATACCTTGAGAGATATGAATTTTAACATTAAATTTGAATATATAATACACCTTTGAAGTAATAAAAATGGAATTTCTTCAGCCAGAACTGTCAGAGTAAAGGGCATCAGATGTCTCTGATTTGTCCCTGACATATGATGAAAGAATAAAAAAAGTTGAGACCACCTGCTCATGCAATGGCTTTTCTGGTAAAGCAGAGTCTTCTGACAAGACAGCATATATGCCATTTAAGATTTACTTTCTTTGTTGCTTTTCTGTCTTTAAATGATTGATTGATGGCATAGAAACACTACAAATCAATTCTTAATATATAAAATACAAAACCCTCTCATCAGATTTTTTTCTCAGCTTGGCACTCTAAACCTTTTTTAATAAAATGTGTAAGTGATCTCAAAAAAAACCCAGAGAAGGATAACAAACGGCAAAGACGTACCTGCTTATTCATGAAGACATAGATGATGGGATTGTACACAGCTGCAGTCTTTGAGAAGAAGGCCGGTATTGAGCCCAGGCGGGGATCAATATGAATTGTGGGACAGGCTGTGACAGTAATTGAGAACGCTGCATATGGTGTCCATCCAACCATGAACGCAACTATCATTACAATGACCATCCTCGCCACTTCTCGGTCAGGCTTACGTGCATTACCCAGCCTTCCATGAGTGTTTGACACCTATTAAACACATTAGAGGTCAAAGATTTAATGCAGTCCAAACGTTAGCTAACATCAAATGTTAATGTACATTATACAATCAAGAAGAACCTCAACAGCTTCTTAGCAGTTTTGCCAGTTGTATTCGGTTTTTGGTAATACTGTAAAACAGGGTTTTAATTTTTAACTATTTTCAATTACTTAAATCGCATAAACTAACAACGAGCAATACATTGTTACAGTATTTTTTAATCTTTGTTACCATTAGTTGAGAAAAATACTCAAAAATCCACTGTGTAACTCCATTAAATAACATTAACTAGTACAACTCTTGTATCAAAAATAGAAAAAAAACATATATAATAGTATATTACCAACCTTTTTGAGTTTCTGCATAAGTTTTCCATACGAGATAATGATCATGCCAAGAGGAAGGATAAAACATGTAACGAAAAAGGTGATGATGTAGGTGTGGTCGTAGTAATCAGTTGAGTACCTTAAAAAAAAAAAGAGAGAGACTCCTAAATTCATCCCTTAATTTTTGTCATCTTGCAGGCACTTTTGGTGTGTTCAAGTTATGTCAGAAAAAGATCATATTTATGAGTTGAATGCACATGAATGCCAACACAACGTTGTAATTAAAAGTGCAACATATTTCTTTAAAACCCATGTTTTCGAGTTGAATTCATGTCAGTAAGAAAATATGTCAGGTACATGATTTAAATAAAAAAGCAAAAACACATTTTATGCACATTCTTTGTTCATCACTTTTTAAAGTATTTATTTTAAAGTTTAAATGTGTTTTTTTAGGTACATCACCATATTGCGCTGACTAAAGTGACTTGAATACACTTGACTTCATAATTAAGACTTCCCAACTAATAAATACAAACTTCCCAAAATGACTTGAACACACCATTTATGCACAAAAAAATAGTGAGGATAATAATCAGCTGTGCACAGATCTTTAACATTGAGAGCACATGCACATGTTTTACAATTACATAATATGCTTAGTGTGCTTTGTGGAGTGCTTTGTTTGGTCCAAACAAACATTGCAACATAATTAAGTAATAAGCACTTGCAAGCTGAAGGCAGTTTCAAAATTTGGATCACCGGGACTAAATATAGAAACCAAAGTTACAAACTTACAGTTTAGCAGTCAGAGCCATCACCTGCAGAAAGTACACTACTCCACTGAACATTAGCATGGATGCAACTATGCCCCACAATAGTAAAAATATTCCCCATCCTTGGTCTTCTCTGTGTCAGCGTGCATTCCCTATTCAATTGTTTGTGCACTGTTTGCGCTCCAAGGCCAAGGCCAAACCACAGCCACAAATATTTTATACCAGTCTCTTAGAAGTCATTTTTCAACTGATGGCTGCATGGCATCAGCCTTGGGTTTATAAGTGCTTTCTTTTTTTTTTCTTTCACAACATAACACACAGGAAGGAGCCTTGATTTTAACTCCTTGTCCGATTCCAAATTATGCCACTTTAAGGAAAACGTGCAATGTACTTTTAGTATCAATCAATAATGTAAAATTGTTCTCTTTATACATGGCCTTGACAGACAAAGAAAGAGACTGTGAGCAAACTTTGGGCTCACCAGTTGGGTTCACAGGTGGTACCAATTTTGCTGACTGTATAACTGTTCCAACCCAAAACTGGGGGGATTGTCCAGATGAAGGAGAAAGTCCAAACGAAAACAAGACCCATAGCTGCGTGCTTGACTCCCAGCCGGACATTTTTCAGAGGACGACAGATCACAAAATATCGCTCAAATGCCAAGATTGCTAAAGACCACAAAGCCACAATCCCTAAAAACAAAGAAAGTGCACCCATTATTACTGAATCGTTACTTTAATATACATGTACGGACATTTAACAAGACATGAAAACAGACATTCTGTGTAAGTGACTGTTAAATTCGTAAGACAACAGCTCGCAATTATTTTACAAAAAATGCAATGTGCATGTGAGACAAGAGCAACTAACGGATGTTTACTGCAGGGAGGGGCATCTCCTCAAGCTTCAACCAGACCCTGATTACCTGATTGCAAATGGAAGCCATTAAGGCACCACATAAGAAACAAATCATGCTTTGGTGAAGATATCAAGTCTAAATGATGAGATAAAAAGTTCAACTTTACATCTCACAAGTGATTATACGTTTCATAATTTCTAGTAATAAATAGCCATAGAGGCTATATTTACATTAAGTGCAAATTGCAATATACAGTGCCCTCTACTAATATTGGAACCCTTGGTAAATGTGAGCAAAAGTGGTTGTAAAAACAAAATCTAAATTGTTTATCCTTTTGATATTTTGTTCAAAAAATGAATAAAATTCTAACCTATCATTGAATTAAAACAATTGAAATGGGGAGAAAATCTCATTGTGAAATAAATGTTTTTCTCCAATCTGAAGTATATTCCCATTCATATTCACCATTTTGAGCACTCCAGGGTGATTATGGACATGACATTATCCAGTCCTGGCTTCCTGTTTTACAGAAATATATTTAGGAGGGAAAACAAAGCCCAAAATCCCCTAATCATCAACACAATGAGAAAAACCAAAGATGAAACTAAAAAAAAAAATTTTTTTAAAGCAATAACTCAAGATGGGTTTGGTGAACACAGGGATAAAAAGTACATCATGTAAATATACTGCTGTGTCTATATTTCTGCTGGAGGTCCTGGACATCTCGTTTAGACACGTGGCATCATGGATTCTATCAAATACAAACAGATAAAAATCAAAAATTCACTAACTCTGTTAGAAATCTTATAATGGGCCATGGTTGGGTCTTCCACTGGGATAATAATCCAAAACAAACATAAATAACAAATAAACATAAACATAAACATAAAACAAATAAACATAAGGATCAGTCACTGAGAACCAAATGAAGATTTTGCCATGGCTGTCCCAGTCCTCTGATCTGACCCCTGAGTGAGGTGAACTAAAGAGGTGAACCAACATGGAGCCGGTAATCCGAAGGGTCTGGAGTGATTCTGGATGAAGGAGTGGTCTCTTTACTCTTATCAGGTGTTCTCCAAACTCTTCAGGCATTACAGGAGAAAACTCAGAGCTGTTATCTTAGGAAAAGGACACAGTAATTGTATTGTATTGGAGAAAAACGTTTATTTCATCATGAGTTTTTTCTCCCCATTTTCAATTGTTTTACTGCAACGGTAGGTTTGAATTATGTGATTTCTTTGAATGAAAGATCAAAAGGATAAACAATGCAGATTTATTTTCACAGCCACCTTTGGTCAGATTTACCAAGGGTACCAATATTAGTGGAGGACACTGTATATATTGTTATGTCACAAGGCATAATTATTTAAATGTATTGTATTTTGTTATTTGTATTTGATATTGCTATGTATTTGTATATATAACCCAACCTTGTGTGTAGTTTTAAACTATTGTTTACAAATGCACTATATGGCTTGCTTAAAATGAACTAAAAAGAAATATTTTTTTTTTATCAGAAACTTACAAGAGGCATCTGCAATCATAAAAAGGTGAACCTCTATTAATAAAGCAATTGAAAAAAAAAATATTATTACATTATTATTTATTAAACTTCTTAATAAATGTTCTTTAATTGCACATCTAACCTATTACTATATAAATGTTAATTTACAAATGATTTTGTGTTCTTTTAAGCAGGAAATATAAGCACCAGTGTCTTTAACATGTACATTTATAATAATGTACAAATATTTGGGGTCAGTAAGATTATGTTTATTTATTAATTGAATTTTTTAAATACTTTTATTCAGAAAGGATGCATTAAATTATGATCAAGGTGATAGTAAAAACAACATTCTATCTCACATAAATTTTTTTTTGAGCTTGAACACACAAAATATTAACCACCACTACCGCTGTTTTTGTTGTTGTTCTGAATCAAATAAATGCAGATCACATGATAATAAGAAACGTCTTTCAAAAACCTTTAAAAATCGTACATATCCCAAACAGTGTACTGTTGGTTTCAGTTAATCTAACCCTAAAACAATGTTACAACTATTTATGATTAGAAAACATCAGAAGTATATCTTTTTATTTACGTTTGTCACTAAAAGAAATAGTGCACCCAAAAAATGTTTAATTATACACATGCTATTTGTATTTAAAATTGTGCACAAATTCTCTAAACTGCAATGAAGGGATTTTTTAAAAGCATATAACAACTGTACATTAGTGAATTTGTCTGTACTTTTTGTTTTTAATTTCTGACATTCAACAACTCATAGCCATAGTCTCCTTTTGGAGCTTGCGCATTCCACTAAATATCTAATTTTGTGTTTCCAAGAAGTTACATCTCCCTCAGTATGTGGAAAGCGGTAAAAAATGACTACTTTGAGCGAGAGAATTAAGAGCTATATTTCGACCTGAAATTAGCTCAGTTTCACAATTTCTCTTTTCAAGTAGGGTAAAGGACACCTATCGAGGATCAGAGCACAAGGACGCTCGTTTGCTACAAGGCGGCATAACACAAGCGGATGGACTGCCCACCCACGGGCAGCTGTAATCAATCATCATTCTCAGATGTAGCCCTGGCATTGTGGGGCCTTGTGGTGGTGAAGAGGCCGAGCAGGTGAAGGGTTTCTTCTTCCACATCAGTTGTCAATATAAGTGAAAACAGAAACCAGAATCGTCTCTGTATCATTCAACGCTCATGCGCTGCCTCCTCAGTCTGAGTTATAACTATACCGTCTGTGGCAATCACTTTCCTCATCTGACTGAGCCTCAGAAATTGTCATACTTATTTAAAATGAGACATTTATAAGAAATCAGTACCTGGAGAGGGGGAAACCAGTGGGTTTGCCACTGAGAGGAATGTTTTGCATGAGTGGGAGGTTAAGGTTTACGACAAAAAAGTAGAGGTTAACCTTTGGAAACTTTTCTGCCACTCCTTGACTCAGTGATGGAGCCGTGAACACGGTAGTAGGTGGTTGCCAAACAAAAGTGCCTCCCCTGCTGTCTAGGACTTTAGGAAGGTACAGTTTTCCATACATATATGTGTTTCCCCTACTGCTCGATGTGATCAAGGCAACACTGCTCAGTAAGAAAGACAAGAGGGGACACTCAAAAAGAAAAAAAAAACTGTCTGGATATCGACTGGTGGTCGCTAATTCACCAGGACGGAAGTTCAAGTCCAGTTTATGTCATCCTGGTACTCTTGATCTTCTAAAAACATGCCTGTCTGCAGCTGCTAGCTCCCTTTTTTATACCGTAAAGGTAAAATATGAAACATGACACAAGCAGATTGAAATGTACAGTAAATACGGAATGTTTACGTGGTTATTGTAAGCTATTATGCGAATGTGGTTACGTTCAGAAACCACGATATATTTGCTGATGTTGGAGAACCGTCATAGCTGTAGTGATGAGCTTGTAAGCACGGCTGTTGAAAAACAGTGGCTGGAAATGGAGCAGCCAGCAACCACATTTACATGCGATCCCTTTGATCTCGACGGTGTTCTGCTGATGTGCTACTGTCACAGCTCATCTGTTTCTGTCAGAGCTGCTTGATGGGATTCTGCTGGAATCGTGTACACAAAGATAGGTCTGTCCTGCAGTGAGCTAAGATGATACTACAAGTTTGCTGCTTTTGAGGTCTGGCTTTTTACAGCAACACTGCATACTCCATGCTACCATATACAGCTGAACAGGAAGTGATTGTTAGTTGAAAAAAAAAAAACAAAGACAGAAAGCTCAAAGGCTACAGGCAGAGAGACTTTGAGTGGTGCAGGGGGAGAGGTTGCATTTTATGCAGAGCCGGGGCGACCTCAAGGATATTAATAAAACTGATATTGCATGGGTTGATCTTTCTGTAAATCTTTACAAATGCATAAACAAAGTGGCCCAAGCAATTAGCACACCTAAAAGTGGATCATTTTAAAATACAATTTTAAGCATTCTATTTGTTTTTTTAAAGAAATATAGCATATTTCAAGCTCAAAACAAAGTTAGGTACTTAATATTATTATAGCATTTTTGAACACTTATTGAAACCTCTCTCTAGGTCATGTGATAAAACACATCTGTGGATTTTTGTGAATGTTTTACAATCCACTAAAATCACCTTGACATCTGATAGTAATTGAAAATTGTTTCAGAATTGTTTTTTTTTTGAGTGTTTGCAGATGCTACTTTTTTTGTTTGCTATCTCTATAAACGATTTACTTTGAAACCATTTTCACTTAGAAATTGCTAATACATTTCAGAAATAATTACAAAGAAATGGCAAATCATTAACTGTTAAAGTAGAAATACTTGTAAAATGTACTCCAATAATCTTTATTTACAATGGCGAAAAATCATTTTTACAGTGTAGGCTATTCAATGAATGCAATTCATTCATTCTCAAATGGATAATTCACCAAAAAATGAAGTTCTATCATCATTTATTTGATCCCTTCTGCAGAACACACAAAAATAAGATCTTTTGAAGAATGCCAGTGACTAAGCAGCTTTTGTGACCACTGACGTCTATCAAAAAAAATATTTTTTTATGCCCCACGGGAGATGGAAAGCGTAAATAATAACGGAAGTTTCATTTTTGGGGCCAACTGTTTATCACTGCCATCTTTATCTTACTCAAAGCTGGAATTCAAGAGAGGGCACATGAAGGCCAGATCAGTTTTTATGGATAACTTTTGCTTTGCAGCAGGATTTCATTGATTTCAAAATATTTCGCTTTATCAGGTTGTGCGAGAGCATATAAAGTATCAAAAATTTCCAAAGAGTTTCACTACACAGTTTTAGACTTCATAAGCAAATGCTTGGAAAATTTTGAACTTTTTGCGGCGTGAAATACGAGATGTAAATCCACTGATGCAGAAAGCAAGCTTTATTTACACATAATGCACAGACCCATGATTCCTCTATCAAACTTACGAAGAACCTACTGATTCACATCTCCTATACAAGCACCTGAAGCCAGAATATATCTTTTAGAACTTTGTATTTAGACTTTTATAATGGCAGTGAAAAACCCTAGTTCCTCTTTTCAGGCATGCTGCAGATAGGTTTGTCAAGACATTTTTCTTTCACTCTAGTATTTATCAGCCACTGAACATGAGGTGGAATGGATTATCTGTGGTTTCATATCTCTCCCACTGATTTTCTGTAAAGCAACATTTTTCATGAATTTCAGTCATGTTATTAATCTGCAAGTTGCTCATTCCCTTATTTGGATCTCAGAGTACCATAAAAGCAAAACAACGCTCACCTACACCAATCTATGTTTAGAGCTAATGGCCCCTTGCCTGTTTAAGTTTGTGAAACCTGGTGGCAGGGGTGAGGTTAGGGGCTAGTTTTAGAGTTCGACTTGAAAAGGGCCGAAGACCTCTGCTCTCTTCTCAGGCTATGGGCCTTACGGTGCATTTCAAAGCCTCGACTCGGACTGCACTTCGACTTCTGAGGAAACGTGCATCACTGCGCTCACAAGGTACCAGACCAGAGGAGAGAGAGCAAAGAAAAAGTGAGAAATAGAGTGAGTGAGAGGAAGAAAGTGCCTTCCTTCATTTCCTGCACTTCAAAGCTACCTCCACTGATGTGTATGGCCATCAGAGTCTCGGTGGTGCTCACCAACTTTACCCCCAAAAGCACCCCCCCCCTCCTTACTTTTCCACTTCCTGTCTCGGGCAGAATTACCTAAGCTCTGTCGCTCACTGGCAATGAGAACCAATAAAAATAACCCTCATGTTGTAGATCGTAAAAAAACCAGAACCGTAGAAATAAAAAAAAAAAAAAAAAAAAAATTGTCGTCTATTCAAATAAACTGACTCAATCTGAAGAGTCTGAGCACGAAGAAGATCACTACACTAGATTAGATGCAAACAGAATTCAGCGGCAAAAAATTAATCATCACCATGCTGATTCAAAACAAATGAGGTTTTCTTCTTTAAGTTAAAGATGAAATCTCACAAATAGTCTGTTCCATTGTTACTTGCACATACAAGGGTGATTTGAATAATTAAGCACTTAATGATTAATAAAGCACATAATACACACACCGTTGAATTTGTTTGTTTTTCTGAATGTTCTAAACGTGTTGAGCACAACTGTAAAGAAGGTTTGCAAAAGGTTTCAAGGCACCTGCCAGTAGGTTACAGGTTACAAAAGCGTGCATTCACACACTAACACTCTCACCAACAATTGTAGACTACTGTACACACAGACGCACGCATTTCTGCGTAAAAGCTTCCGAACTATAAATAATTATAATATTATAACTAGCATTTCTGTTTTAATAATCTTAAACAAGAGGGATTCGTTTAGGTGGTGCATATAGTACAGTACAGTACAGTACAACATGAAATAAAACATAATATATTGACCATAACATCAGTGGAAGTGTTATGGTCAGGATTTTACTGCTGTGACATATACAGTAATACATTATTGGTGTAGCATTATTTTGTGAAATTCAGTGAGTAGTTAAAACGCTGAGCAAAAACATTTACTCAATTTTCTATTTCAAGGTTACGCCTGCTTTCAACGCCAAATTTAAAATGTGTGTCATTTCTTAAAACCTAATGTGATGTGCATCATATATGCATGCTGAAAATTATAAAAACATTTCAGACTACATGTGTCAACATTTTGTATTCTGAATATTTTTTAATAACTCTTTCCGTGGATTTAACGTGTAAGCGTTTCGCCCCCTCCCTGTAAAAATGCATGCTGTCCAATTCTCATACATTTAAGGATTTTTTTTTTTTTTTATGGCGACAGGTGTGATCAGCTAAGATATTATAGGTCTGTGCAACAGTTTTAAGTGTTGTTTATTTATTTTGAGATATTCAAGAATCCGTGCTAAACATTTACTTGTTAGGGCCTACTTAGAAACAAATTATGCAGTTTTATCAGTCAACATTTTAAATTTGCATTATGCAATGACTATTAATGCATGCCTTGAAAGCAGCTTTAAAATGGAAGTGATGCACATCTGTAGACTATAATCATCATAGACATGTTTATAAATTAATGCTCGTTGACCTGTCAAACGTCCCCACAAGCACTTTCCTCCCTCTCTGGGGTCCCTAGGGAACACCACCAGTGGCTTATAAATCACATTTTAAATTAACAGTGCGTTTTTATTTTATTTTATTATTATCATTACTCACATGAACTGAGTTTGATCGTCGCGTTCTTTCCTAACACCGCCGTCGAGATTCTCAGCATTTAAAAATAACGAATCCAAAACATCACCAGAATTCGAAAACTCCTTTCAGAATTGTTCCAGACAATGAGGTAATTCGCTTTCAAAGATTTGTGTCATAGTGCATCTAGGTACAGTGAGAAAATTTGACAAATTGCAGTATTTGTTTACTTTTGACAATAACTGAAACCAGGTCGCGGTCTGGAAAAAAAAAAATCAGATCAAAAGATCTCTGTAATTAGTCTTCTAAATTTAAGGCACAAATGCCAAGGACTCGGTTTCATGCCCACCTGCCCTGGCTGGCACAGCTGGCATTTAGATAAGTACAGTAAAGGGGACTAAACATTCCGTTTCAAAATATGATCCATGCTGTTATAGCGTGCAAACTTTGCCATGATAACGACGTTTATGCTAAAGAGTGGCAATCTATTATGCTTCTTACCGTCCTTGTTTCGTTATGATCATCTCTGTCTGGTACTTGTGGAACTTTGCCCACAGCGGGTAGTTGTTGAGGAGCACTTGAGTCTTGCCAGACACCTGTAAACCAGGTAAAGAGTACATCGGTGCTCGTGGATACCCGTGCTGAAAAGACGCCGGGTAGCTGTCTGCGCTGCTCGGGTACACGTCTTTTCCGTTGGCTGAAGAATACGCGTCGGCTCCGGCTGGAACGTAAGAATGTCCCGTCCCGCTCCGGCTGGTGAAGTGACAGCTGCCGATCGTAGCCGGTGCGTAAAACCTCCCCGTCTGCGCTCCGGCGCTTTGGTGGTGTTCAGTGTGGAAGGGCAACGCCAAACCGTCCTGTCCATTTGCAATCGAGTCCGGGTAGTAAAACCTCGTGTCTTGGATGCCCATTTTGAAGTCCGGTAAGTCGCGGTTTCG
The DNA here is from genome assembly GCA_032275025.1 of Enteromius treurensis. Taxonomy (NCBI): domain Eukaryota; kingdom Metazoa; phylum Chordata; class Actinopteri; order Cypriniformes; family Cyprinidae; genus Enteromius; species Enteromius treurensis. The sequence continues at coordinate 9,302,056 of JAUCMU010000021.1, read as the reverse complement.
GTGCAGGTGGCTGTTCAATTCTGCGTCTTTGACGAAACTTTGCGCGTCTGTTCCATTCAACATATTGAGATACAAATTCCTGCCTATACCGCCCATCTGCAGCCCCGGTTCGTACTCACTAGAGGTGTCATAGGTTTAGCGTCCGTATGCTTTAACATTTAAAATAAGACTACAACACAACTCTCTGTAGACTACAAGTTGTGGTGCTTTTCTGCAAAGCGCACCGTGTAACCTAGTTTTAAACTGCTTGGGAAGTCTTCACTTTGATTTATCTTAATAAGTTGAAGACATTGCCACTATGTATTTGGAATAGGAATCGGACTTCAAACACATGATAAGACTCTATGATATATCCATATCTCGAATGGTAATTGGTCCGGAGGTGGGCTTTACACTCAGACTGGGCGTGATAGGCTTAATACGCGAGAACGGGCCTTCCCCTATTTACAGGGGCTTTGGTTTGATACTCACTTGAACGGTCTTTAAAATGTACATTAATAGAGTGTACGCTGATTAAAAATGTAAATGTAAAAGCGCATATAAAGATACGTACGTCGGTGACTGTAGGCTATTGAAAAAAAAAAATTGTATTAATTTTTAATTAAAACAATTAGCCTTCAACTAAATAAAAACAGAGTTATATTTAGACTAAACTCATATAACTCATTAGATTTGTTTGCATGTGTCGATGAATACTATACGGAAGCCCAGAGCAACATAAATCAAAGAGAGTGAGTTGTTTTCCACCCTTTTGAAATTCTTATTTTTCTTTTTAAAAACCTATGTTCATGACTTATGTTCATTATCACTCAAGCACACTTTTTTTTTGTCTCCACTATGAGAGCATCTTTATTTAAGTTTTACATATGACTGGTTTTACATATTTACAGTGGACTGCTTTTTTTAATTAATTAATTGATTTGTTCATTTTTATGAACCATTCTGTTGTACATGTACAAAATGAAGTATATGATGAAGTTACCAGCAGTAATATACAACATTTTAATAACGGCACACATATGACACCTTAAAGTTCATTATAAGTGTATTTTCCAGTAACGGGTGAAAACTTTCCAATGACTAGCAACATTACAAAGACAAACACAAAATTACATCAGCATAACACACAAGACACCAAAATATTGGAGTAAATGCAAATAATGTAATATGCCACACATGATACTCTGTAAAGCTACACATTCAAAAGGTGTACATGCAAACACAATAAACTGACTTCTTTAAAAGATTCTAAAAATGAATAGTTTGTACAGGGGATTCTGGGAATGCTTCTTTTAATAAACTACAAGGAAATATTTTTGCTTAAAAAGCAAATTTATTTTTAAATACTTAATAAATAAAAAATAATTATGAAATGTACTGTCTTATAAATCTGTTTGAATAATTTACAATTTAAAAATGTTTTATTTTCTTCACTTTACTTTGTCGCTCTTTGAAAACATTGACAGCCTGTCTTCTTTTTACTTTATTAGTTCAGTTGCACTTAAGTTACCCTGCACGCATCATTTGCATAAAATAGTATGCATTCATAGAAAAGTGTAAATTAGTAAACGAAGAAAATCACAATTCTCCACTCAGCCAACAAAAATAACACACACACACATTTACTCAAGTGTCCCCCCAGTGCAGGTATGACACAATTGCCTTTCCGCACTGTCATTTCTCTAATTCAACTTCCTGTGTCTCTCCTAGCAAGGTGAGCTCACAAGGTCACCAGCTGAACTCATTGGTGTTGGCACCCTGGATGATAGCGTATTGTCCCCACTGACACGTCCACAAGGCCGGGCGGTTGTACTCTGCACCTGCCCTGTGGGGGTGACAGGCACCTTTTAGGCCTTAGTTAAGCTGATCTTCCGCAGGCAATGTTCACCACAGCCGTTCGGAACACAAATGCTACACACAAACATCCCTTATCTACTGTATCAGCAATTAAAGAAATCACACTACACGTGCAACGTGCTGCCTGACAGTCTTTTAAGCATTTAAGCAGCGGCTTTGGGCGGCACGCATTCTCAAATCTAGTTGGCGCAGGTGTACGGCAGTCCTCCGTTCACAGAGTGTGGGAGAGGGATTTTATATTAACTCCTCTTTGCTGCCGTTTCTATATGTAGCTCTATATGCTAAAGTTATAATATTATTTGAGCAATAACAAGAGTGGATATGACAATCAAATTTTTCTTTTCTGAATATTGCGTTGGTGTTCCCTCGGTAACACTATTATCTATTGCACAAGGTGTAAACGATAGTAGCATATGTTTATGAGGTCATATCTGTGGTCAGATGTGCGATGTGAATGATACGACCAGGATCTGACTTCATTTTGTATTTGGCTAGATATGTTTGGTTTTGAAAGCCAGACGCTACAAAATCATGTCTTTTCAGTTGACTATCAATCAGAGAGTGATGTGAAAGATTACTGGATTTCTTTACCACACTTCTTCTTCCTGCAGTCTCAGGAGTTTTAGAGTTTTCATGTGGTGGGTTAGTGTAGTGAGGTGTTATTTTGAGTCATCCTGTGATAATGTTTTATCTATACATTCGAGATTTTCCATTAGTAACGATGATCTGTTAAGCAATATACCTTAAGCTATATGCAGCTGTGATAGTTTCAGTGTGTGCTCTTTGTTTTCTCAACAGCGTATGAGTTTAGTCTCAATGTTGCAGAGGGGAGAGGAGGACATAAGGCCTAGAAGGCCTCACTGAAACCTGAGCGCGCCTAATACTCTGATGGACCCAGACCATGCCTGCGCTCCATCAGTCATGATATGCAGTACTCTTGTTGTCAAAACAGCTCTTTAAAAAAGGTCAAGTCTCACTTCCTTTTCCTATTTACTTAGTTTTGAACTTTACTCTAATTGATAAAAAAAGCTTAACTTTGCAATCCTCAATGGGTCTGTTTTATTTCGTTTTTTTGTCTTTATGTAAAAAATAAAAGAATATATTTTTCACTTTTTTTGGCAGCAAAGAACACATGTTTTTCTTATTAAATTATCTATTCTTGGTATACTTTACAAATTTAAAATATGGCTGTTGCCAACACTGGCGTACATAAGTGTATCAAAATGATAAATGTAAAATTAAATATATTAACATGATCTATTTTTGGCCAATCCTCTAAAATTGATTTTTATGTTTCTGAATAAATCTAAAAAAACAACAATTTGTCACAAATGATTTACAATGTACATTTCTAAATAGGCAATCTCTTGGCAAACCTTGAAAAAGTTGCTCTTTAGGACCCCAACAAGAAGCAAATAAAATATTTTCAAGCTTGAGATTTGCATCCTCCCACTAATTAATTTTGTAATATTTATGTTTAAACGCTTTCAGTCATGAAGTATGACACATCCACATGAAAGAAAGAGGAATTTCCCTATTAATAAGTGTAAAATGAGTTAAAACTTGACTTCTGTGTATGTTAGTGTATAGAAAATAATGTATTGAAATAGTCCTGTGGCGTGAGTTTATTAAATTATAGTTTATTAAATTATTTAAAAGATGTATTGTCCATCACATGCAGGTCTATCTAAATAAACCAGAGAAATATTAAAATTGGTGACCATTTGCAACATCTAAAAATTTAGCTAAATAATGATGTTGAAGAAAATTTATTTCCCATGTCATCCCATTAGCAATATCGTACAATACAGGTACGGAGATGATACTTGAACAAATAAGGGATTTTAACACGAACTTCAAAGAGAATACATTGTTTGACTTCATTGTTGATGAATATTTGGAGCTGGATGAGGACATGAGTATAACATGTCTAATAATCACCGTGTGAATAGCTCTGATTAGAGAGACTTAACAGCATATGTTTCTTCAAGTCAGCCCTTACACTAGGCCTTCCTGTCAGGCACGGCGACCTAATTAACACGACATATGTTTATTTGAAACCCCACTTTGGGTGTGAAAGAAGGCTTTTGGGAGGCACCACCTACAGGGGCTGTGAATGCGGACAGGGGGGTCGTTGGAAAGGCGGCAGAATTAAAAGGTGTAGAGAGAGAGAGAGAGAGAGAGAGCGTTAGAAGAGTGAGAGACAAACAACTAGAATGAAGCAGAAGAAGAGAGAGGAGAAGGTAGCACTTAGTGCTCTGCGGAATTCTCACCCGATATCACATGATCTCCTGGAGAAGTGCAAATGTATTCCACTGCAACCCTAGAAACAAACAAGCTGCCACTTCCTTCGTTTATAATTAGCTGGAAATCAAAGCTGAGTCTCCTGGAAAGGGGAGAAGACTTTTCAATGTTCTTAAGGTGTTTCAATCAGCAATTTTGCGATTTATGTCCCTAAGTCTTACAGGACACTTGTGGCGGTTCGTTTTGTTAGAAATGAGAGTTGACGCATACTTTAACGTAACAAGGAAGACGGCCTCATCCATCAAAAGGGATTTTCCACATGTACATTCATTTTTGAATGTGCATCTGCTCATTGTAGGGTTTGCATTCTCCTACCAGCCTCTGAACCCTGTGTCACCTCCATAAACACAGTGACTGAGTGCAAGCTTGAGGCGATAAGTTGTACACGGTTAAACATGGGGAAGAGACCCACATGCAGACATATCCAGGGCTCCAGACGTGACCTTTACTACTGCAAGAGTAAAAAAAAAAAAAGCTTTTGTGTGTGTATCAAGTTCTAACCATCAATTTTTGTTTCAGTTGCTTAAAAAAACAACAACAACAAAAAAACCTTCAGTTAAATTTAAATGATTTAACAGTTTATGATACTGATATATATTGAAAGAGCCAAAGAAAACATTTATATAAAAATTTATGAGATATATTTTATAAAATAAATAAATCATGTATAATTTTGTTTTATTCAATTTGTATTCTTTTATTTAAAAAAAATAAAGTGCTCTGTGTGTGTGTTATTATATAATAAAATGTCAAATAAATATAAATGTAAATATTATATATTAATATTTTGATGACAGAATCTTAATTTTTTCTTAATCTTTATTTTGTGTGCATTTTCCTTACATTTTAATTGCCTTCATACTTTTTGTAATCTAAAATTGAAGTGCAATAACTTAGTCTAAAATTATTTTTCTTCCTCTACACTCAAACAAAATTCCATCCAATAAAAATGTGTAGCCTCAATTCATAAAAAATATATTAATGCAATGAAATTTAATTGAGATGGGTCAACTCAATTTGATCAAATATAGTTTTAATGAAAGTGATACATTTTATGCTGGTTGAACTCAAACTAACCCATTTTACCAAAGAATAAATAAATAGGAAGACTTCTACACTGAAAAATAAGATATGTTTGATTTATTTAATTTTAGGCATTTGCCAACTTGTTATGCATGACATAAGATGGTTTTGAATCATCCATGGCATGCCCAAAGAATCAATATTATGATTAAGATTAATACAACTTTGATTCATGTTAGCAGGTCCCTAAGCACATGCTCTACACTTTACCACAATGGTAACCCCCAAAAATACTAACATAGCAGACGTTCTTTTAAATACAAACATAAAAGAGCATTAAACATTAACAAGTTTCCTAGTTTTATCATCTTAATAAAAATGCCTAAAATAACATTTTACTTCAATATTTACTATCCTTATCCTGCTCTGTGCAAAGCATGATGGGAAGGGGAAATCCACTTACTAGTTACACAATTAAATTCATTTATGTTCTTTCAAAATGAAAATATTGAGTTGAAACAAAACAAAACTGGGGAATAATGTTTTTGAGAGTAATACAGTAAGACAGGATTTCTCCCTCTAACACATGCAGGCTATAATGAATAATGTTAAGTAGCCAAATACCTTTTCAAAGAGTTTTAGCACATATTTATTCAATTTAGCTCTACTTTACCCAAAATTCAGCTAGATTCTAAAAGCAAAATGTGTTTTCTCATTCAAACTGCATTGACTTAAAGGAAACAACAGCACATTTTCATGTCATTTCAGCATTTCATCAGGAACGCTGCTCCAGTGAATAATGGGAAATGCTTAGCACACCAACATGTAGAACTGTAGCATGTGGCCCACCAATCTGAGAAGGTGAGGAGGGGTCCTGCAGATGAAATGCCAAGCTTATCTATTCTTCAGACAGTTTAGGATCTGAGTTTGACAGAAGAAGACAGCTGTACTATCCCGCATTCCTCTGGCTTGCTCCACAGGCCCCAATAGCATGGCTTCCTCTTATTGGCCGATGGACCGTACAATCCGCTTTCCCCTCCATCACTCCCTAATGTCAGAAACGGGCCCCCCACTGTCGCCCGCTTGGTGAACATTAAGAAATCATCACCACTGTCATGTCTACTGTCAGACAGGGGTCATCGCATGTAATGCAGAATCAGCAGCCTCTTGGGAATCGACCAGCAGGGCTGCTCGGAGAAAGCTGACTCTTAAAGATGTTAAAAACCGCATGAGAGATCTGACGTGCCCCACCGCGTCTGCTCTGACTGAAATCATGAATGAGCAATAGTGTGTGTCTCTGCCTGTATCTGTTGGCTCATAGCCTGGAAAAAGTATGTGGGCCAGTGTCAAGTCTCATTTGCGTTGGTGAGCCGTGACAGCCATAAATCACTGCAAAAGCCCATTAAATCCACTTTTGTATATGGACTGTAACAACGCAATACGATCATGAAGAGTTTTGTATCTTAATACATGTGGGGAGGGAGTGACAGGAGGAAAACAGGTCATAGAGACAGTGTGGAAAAAGACATCAGCTCTTGTAGAGCAGAAATGGATTGTTGCTGGGCAATGTGCAAGCAAACGTAGAACTAAATGCGAGTAAAAAGTGAAAACTGAGCAAATTTGAGTAATAGGCAAATAAAAGCAGAATGGCTTTCGAAAATATACTTTCCTTTCAGTCAGTTAACATTTAAGCATTTTCCATCTCATCATAGACACTCATTACATTTCTTTTCATTAAAATACACACACACAAAGCTAATGCAGTTAATTATATTAATATGCATATTGGACTAATTGTTTAGTTTTTAAAAATAATATATTAATATAACATAATATGGATATACTGTATCCACATAGGAGGATTTACTCAGCTAACAGCATTGAGTGGACAACACAGATGGCGAGCTGAAGTGAAATACATCTCACTTTCTCTGCTTTGACAGGCTTATGACAGGTTAAAGGGAAGTCGTAAATGGAATGAATAATTCACAGGAATGATTTGACTGATAAAGACAGTTTCCTTTAAATTGACAGACACTTTGCATACCAGTTTGTTTAAGTAAAGTTATTTATGTATTTATTAACTGTAAAAATGAAGGCTAATAAAGAGTATATGGCTACAAGAATTTTGGTAAGAAATATTCTGCTTAAAAATCCATTTATATATTGTTTTATAGTCGTTTATACATGATACAAAGTTTAAAAGTTTCAGCTTTGAACAATTTCCATAGCTAACTCAGAATGTAAAAAAGTACAAAAAATATGTAATATATTTAAAATATGTAATGTTACAGTGTAAATAAAGCATTTCCTTTTTTTGTTTTTTTAACCCCCAAAACCATTACAGATTGTGACAGATTTATGAGCTGCTGAGGGTGGTTTTGGTTGTTGTTTTCCTGTTGTGCCCTTGGACTTTAGTTTCAGGGCAGCTTCTGAATACTGGCACACACTTGGCTCAGGTTTGAAGCCTGCCACATTTGGACTGGATCAGACACACTTTGGCAGGGTGGGTGCAGGATATTTAGTCCACATCCAGGAAGGATCACTGTGGGAAAAGGACCTTCAGAGAGAACACGGATGCATTTAGGGGCTCAGAAAAAGGGAGCATCCGTTAATGTCTTCTTTTATTCTTTCTCTACTGCCTTTTTCTTTGTGTTGCTTTTATGATCATTCAACATGTTATTTAGTATTGCCGTATCTCTGAGTTAGTCTATAATTACATTTAATAATACAAATTAAATTGAATTGTATCATATTATATTATATAATAATATCTAATAAAAACTCAATTCAATTAATTAAACTCTTTTGCAGTAGCTTTCTAAGGCAGCACCCTGACTAAAATGAAAACTTTAAAGAACAGTTCACCTAAAAATGAACTTTCTGTCAGAATTTTCTGACTCTCAAGTTGTTCTTAACCTGCATGAAGATAGTTTGAGGAAGGTTGACAATCAGACAGTTAATGTTATTGACTTCCATAGTATGGGGAAAAAATACTAGGGATGAAAGAATCTGACTGTTTATATATATATATATATATATATATATATATATATATATTTATTTATTCTTTTTTATTTTATTTTTTTGGGTGTCCTTTTACTGGTTTTAATGGTTATGACTATATTAGTATATTGATTTTACTTAACCATACATTTATATAAGTGTGATGAATCTCACTAAACCTCTTAAAATGTAATCATGAGGATGTTGTACAAATAAATTAAATTGTTGTAAAAAGTTTTTTTTTTTTTTTTTTAATTTAGTTAAGATTTTTTAGGGTCAGGGTAATTTATTTTAAAATTATAATGACATGAAGATGAGTAATTAATCGTTTTTGGTTGAACGATCCCTTTAAGTGAATGTTGCTTACTAAAAGCAGAGTTGAGGAATACCAAGCTGAACAAATAAGTTATTTGTTTGTATATTGATTTTGAATGCCCTAAACAAGTAAATATGCATACAAAAATAATAAACAATTTATTAAATAAATGCAGTAGTCAGCATTTGAAGCAGATCACAAGTTAATCAAAATTATCCTAAGACAAGAACACATTTTCTTTCATGAAAGTTTTGATCCACTTTAAATGTTGACTAGTGTATATATAAACATATGCCAAATAATACCATTCAAATTTCAAAGTTTCTTTCATCTCTTTCTACTTTCTGTGCTGGAGGGCCTGATTCTTAAATTACTGTAATAATCTTCCGATTGATTGAATGATTGACAGACAAAGACATGCATAATGATGAATGACTTAATTTAGGGATGGTGAACAAATGCAGTGATGGACAGGTGCCCTTTCTGCCTGTGAAGCCATATAAAGTGCAAAGGACTTGGGCATAAAGAGCAGGGCAGGACGTTCATGATGGCGTATGCTCGGATTCGTGTACGAGGGGGTGTGTTACTCAATTCACCCTCTAGGATTTGGCCTTGGTCACTCCTGCTTTTAAACTGTGGCATGAAGCAGACATTGATGTGTATGTGTGTGTGTGTGTGTGGGCGTGCATAATGTACAGTATTTGTGTGCCTGTGAGTGGCAGCAGGAAGAGCGGGCTCAGCTTGAGGGCGGCCGACACCAGCGCTAAGAGGCTGGGGGTGGTGGGTGTCATGGAAGCTTTAAGCGGCCTTTCATGTGACAACAGCTTGCCAACCAGAGGTCTTGCCTGAGCTCTCTTCTATTTCTAATTCATCCGGTTTTATCAGTACCAATCATTCGAATCATTTATTTTTAGTGCGATATGGTCTCTCTGCGCTGCTTCCCCGGGCATTGGCTCTTAGCGGCCTGCTAATGAGTGTCAATCTGCTGGCTTTGGCAATTTTACGACAGACACCTCGTTTGACAAACGCAGGGCTACAGTCAACATGCATCATTCCTTCTGACACAGAGCTGAGCTGCGGTGTCACGCTCCCTCAGATGCCCTAAAAGAGCGTTTTGCTTTTGTTTGTGAGTTTTGAAGTTTTGTTTCTTTATGTGAAGCGCATTGAGGTCAAAACACCTTTTAAATTTTTTGAGTCAGAATGTACTTTCAAAGCTGGAAGGGAATGTATATCACAAGGTCTGTCAAAGTGTTTTTGCACAGAGCGACAGTTTCATAAAACTCATCAGTCATATAGGTCATTTGGCCTTGAGCTTTAAAAATACTGACAAAAGTCACTTTATCATTATTGATAAATTGTTAAAGCCATACTGCATTTGGTTTGTAATGATGTTTAATGATGTCTTTGAAAGGATTACAGCTACATCGGTGTGTCTGTGACCTCACTTTACTTTACTTTTCTATTTTCTGGTAAAACCAATATTTATTATTTATAACTTTTTTTTTACAGTGCAAGGAAACACAATAACTCTCTCTCTATATGGATTCATACTGTATATGCATAATATATTTTAAACATTCACACTCATTAAAATACACAAAAAGCATATTAATTTTGTATATGTGTTTTTTTTTGTAAATGTATTATTATTATTAACTGTCATTAGCAAAGCATGGTTGATGCAACCAGATTATGTATATAGTAGCTATTTTCCATTATTTGTCATTTTAAAGAACAGCATCAATCATTAACTACTTTATACAGTACGTGTGTATAAATAAGGCCAAATAAAAATGAAAACTTGTGGTATTGGTATGCAAAAATGGACTTTGTGTGTGCTACGTGATGGGTAGGATTAGGGTGATTGGGTAGATCTGTATCATATTCATGTGAAAACTGTGTCTCGTATGCACACCAACAAAGTTAATATCATATCCACGTGAAAACTGCGTATTATATGCACGGCAAACATGTGCATGTTTATTTTTGTGTGTCAATAACACAAGTTTTCATTTTTATTGGTGTAATATTTATTTTGATTTTCATGAGACCGGGCTCAACATTTACAGTTTGAAGGAATCAAAAACCTTATAATTTAGTTTTATAATTTGGTATGTCCTCTTGTTAGAACATGGCGCCACATTTCTGGGTTTTTCAGCAGAAGGCATCATAGTTGGGTAAACAGTGAATAAGAAAATACCCGCCAAAATTTACTTAAACAGCAAAAGAAAAACTATTTGTATTTTGTACTCATACTAGATATTTAGGTTGCCACCTCTGAACGCACAACCCTCTCAGCTAATTAAAGTAGAAACGCCACCGCATCATCATGTAACACTGAGCTTGTTTGTCTCTGTGTGTATTTTCGCCCTAGTGCACCTGGACAGCTGTGTCTGTGTCCGAGACTGCGCGGCCACAAGTGGACAGACACATTTTGTCCGTTTACGTATCCTTGTTCCCGGGGTTCTTGGGAGAGTTCAATTTTCTAGTAACTCAGCAGACGTCACAGAGCTATTCTGGCCGGCCAGTTGTGACAGCCGGCCAGCAACAGCAACGCCGGGGCAGGAATGCTGCTGGGGGAGGGTGGCTGCTGATCTTGTCAGAGGAAGTGGAGACGAGGGCTCTCCCGTTTCACAGGGGGTGGGGGGCAGCAGTTTGGGAGAAGGAGTGTAGCACTGGCTCTCTGGAGAGACGAGGAAGAAAGGGAACAGGCACAGGAAGAGGGGTGGGCAAGGTATTTGGGTTTGGTGCCAGCCGAGCCAGGCCTCTGGCATGCTGCATTCCTAAAGATCAACACGACGGTGTTTCCTTTCAGCTCCCCTGCCTGCTAACCCCTTCAGCTACTCTGCTTTACAACACACAAACACGCACACGCTTGCCTTTCTTGTCTCGTAAGCAAGCCTAATTAGGGTTGTAATAGTGATGCGGCCAATTTTCCATAGACACCTACATGCGTGTTATGATCAATAACCGCCGCGCGTGAACATTCATAACATTTACTGAGGGTTATTTTAAATGTCCTCAGAAAATGCATGAAATAAAACTACAAATTAGTTGTCAAATTCAGCATTTTATATATTTACGTAATTACATGATCATGGCTAAGAGAAAGCGCCAGTCATGTATTTCTTGCAATGCAGGGTTCAGGAGGTTAAAATGCTTGCTGCTGGCAGACTGTTCGGCAGCGGGTGTAAATTAAGAGGGTCAGGACCCTGTTAAGGGATCCTATGGGGTAGTGATAAGTACAGGCATGCTGGGTCAATATTCAGTCCCGAAATTTGACTTGCCAGGTCAACTGGTTTGGTTTTACTTTTGAATTACGCTATAGAGCGGCCTTTCCCAAGAACTCCATTGTTGTTCATGAGAATAAAAGCTGATGCAATCATGATATTGTGCGGATGGATGGAATACTGAGAAGTACCATTAGACAGAATGACCTTTGGTGCCACACGTAGGTTTGACCGTCATAGAAAACACTGTCAATAAGACTCAACCTGCTGTGCACTGCACCACTCTCAAAAATAAAGGTACAAAAGCTGTCACTGGGAAAAAAGTTGCATGTTTGTACCTAAAGGGTAAATTTTAGTACCTTATTAATTACTAATTACTTCAATACTAATTAGGTATATATTAATTTTTAAAGTGTACATATTAGAATAGGTACAAAAGTGTACTTTTTGAAAAAATACCACCCCAGGGACAGCTTTTGTACCTTAATTTCTGAGAGTGTATAGTTTTAAAAATATGAAGAGTAAAAATAATTGAATTGTAATTTTATTATATAGTAATAATATTGTAATTATAAACAATTATGCATTATAAACTTGTAAATAATGTAATGCAATGTTAAATAATAATCGACTTGATACATCTTTGCTCTTTTTCTTGAGAATGACTTCTGAAATATGACATGGTGTGTCCTTTTGATAAATAAATGAAGATTTTTTTCCCATTCATTTTCTCCATGTACAGTCAACATTTCAAATAATTCCTTATTTAAGAGTTTTGACTGAAGTACCAAACAAATTAGAGATGAATCCCATTAAAGACGTTAATTTAAAGGACGTTAAGTATAGGTACTTAATTTATTTATTTATTTATTTATTTTAGGATTCTAAATGATATTACACTAAAATGTTGGTGTAGAAATCTTTTGGCTCAAAATGTATAGGAAATTATTATTGATTTTTTTTTTTATTGATTATTATTGATTATTGAAGTTCTTGTAAAACATAATGCCAGAATCTTTGTTTTATTTACAAAAAAAATTCAATTTTTTTTACAGTGTACAGCATCACCGATTATACATATAAAATACAATATATAATGATTTTTAATTTTTATTAATTATTCTGTAAATAGTAAAAAAAAAATATATGAGTATATATACATTTACATAATTATAAAAAAGTATTTTTAACCACCCATTATGACAGGTCAGCTGTTTTGGAGAAATTAATCCATTAGCAATTAAAAGACACAGTGGAGGTTAACAAGATGTAACAGAAACATGCATGCATGTGTTATTATTAAAGTTCATTTCAGTTATGTGTTTCAGGCCTAGTAACACTTGATGAACTGATCAGTCTAATTAAGTGTTCTGTTACTGATTTGACGTGACATATTTACAGATCCTCATGGGAATTCCGACAGAGGTGTGTTTTGCAGCACCTCAGATGTACAGCACACCTGAAGAAGGCGCTGGCAGGGAGTCTGCATCCTTCTGCTTAACACACGGCAGCTGTGCTGAGGGAAGGTGAGGAAAGACTGTGCTAATTTGAGGGCTGTTAGTTTGCTTGAGACCAGACTGCAAGCTCCATGGGCATGTTCACAGACAGTGCTGACAGTACACGAGTGAATCTGATGTCTTGCTTATGATGAGCATGATCTTTTAGTTTGTGTCTTAGTGACAAACTTTTTTGTTGTAGAATATGAGTAGGGAATATGTTTCTCATAAAATCTGGAATTGGTTTTGCAGAATATATGACATGTGATTAACTGTATAAATTTCGTTACCAAACTAAAAAAGAAAGTTTTAAGGGGCTGATATAATTAAGGTGTTGATATAAAAGTAAAATAATAATGATTACTTTTAAACTTATTAGTGCTGAGCATTAATTAATCGTGATGAATCGCAGGCAAAATAAAAGTTTTTGTTCACATAATATATGTGTGCACTGTGTATATTCATTATGCATTTATAAATACATACACATGCATTTATGAAAAATATATGTTATGTTTATATATTAAATATATTTATATCTAATGTATACATGTAAATATTTTCTTGATATATAATGTATGTGTATTTTTACATAATAAATATTAAATACACATAAATACTGATAATAAATTAAAAAAATTAGCACTAGGATTTATTATTGCTACTGCTATTTACAAATGTCTTTACAAAACAAACATCATAATAATGTTAAAATAAATAATTTTAGTAATATTTATAAGAATAATACTAATAATTTTTATATATTCACATTTCTTAGCAAAACTCTTTTTTGCATGCTTTTTGCAAAAATGACATAATTTATTACTTTTAATATTGATTTATAATAATAATAATAAATATTTCTTCTTATGCTGCTTACATCTAAAGTATAATGCAGAATTGTTTATATAATATATTTAAGCACTACATAATTCCTCTAATTTCATCTGTGTAATTTTATAGTTTTAAATGTCTTTACTGTTAAAAAAAAGTATTAAAGAGTATTTTTAGAGCATTTTTAATTCTCAGTTTAGGAGTGTGTGCGGTCATAAAATGCTATTTTAAAGTGCAGTTTTCAATGTGTGCCGCTTTAATTCTATTGCACTTTCTTTAGCGAGAAACCTATGTGTCTGTGCCATGTAATGTTGTACTAATCTTGCAGTTTGTGTTAGATATTTGAGTGTCTTTGTGTGTGTGTGTGTCTGTGTGTGTCATATTCCTGTTCGTGTGTATGTGAGTGTACATGTTCTTGCTTTTGTGTGTGTTTGTGTCTGTCGGCTCAGGTTATGTTGATGCTGAATGCCCAGTCCTCGAGGGACCGCAAGGCTGCAGGGTGGTCTTTCTCTCATCAGCAGCATTAGGGTCCGGCGCATGATGGGTGCTGACCCCTGGGAGGTCCATAACCAACCTAAACTCTCCTCCTGTCACAATCACACACCCTGGCACCACTCACTCACGCCGTGTGTTACATACACGGCAAGCAGGCTACTTTTAAAGCTGTTCTGAATGATGCTCCATACGCTAGTTCAAAAAGAGTTGTGTTGCAAACAGAAAAGTCCTTATTGAAACAAGCATTAGGTAAATATTTCACTGATTTCATAACATTTCCACAGCCACATCTTTGTAGGGTCTCATGGGTAAAGGTCCCTTTTGATTTTGTTCTTCTAGCGAATAGCTACAGAAACCACTACTATATTTTCCTAAACACCTCTTTGTTATACATATTGCGAAACTGTCCTGATTGAGGTTGATTTCTGAGGTATTTCTGTCTAACGTGTCGGTTTGATAAATATTAGGTTACACGTTATTTTGAAAGTCCACTTTAGACATTCTACTAACTATAAGTAACTTTGTTACTACATGTCAACTAACTGTCATTAATTTGCAGCTATATATCTAATAACCCTCGGAGCAGATCGAGTTAATAGAATAAGTCATACTCGCAAAGTTTCTCATAATCAGTTATGGACCCATCAAAATATATTTTTAGAAGTTATTAAGCAGACAGTTTACTTTTACTCTAATGACTGCTAGTTGACATGTATTTGCAAAGTTGCTTATTGTACTGTTAGAGTCACGAGAACGAGGCAGGGAGCGCGTGAGTTCAAATGCAGTAAGGGTTTATTCAGGCTCTAGGTCAACACACAAACAAAGTCAAACACCGGCAAATATAAACAACATAGGCAGAGACGAGAGAATAAACGTAATCCAAAGCAATGGTCAAATACCAATACAAGGCAAAGGTCTGTGGAGAAGCAGAAGTCGGCTACGAGTAAATCCAAATGAAGAAACAAACAAGATACGAGAACACGAATGACAGGCAATGACCGGTTAGACAGTGTAATGAACTGTCACTAGACAGACAAACAGACCAGTATTTATACAGGTGGTACTGATTAAATGATTGAACCTAACTAGCAACAGCTGAGGTGGAGAGGTGCATTCTGGGGAATGGAGTCTGGTGACTGAAACGGGGAGACAAACATGAAACACACAGAAAAGAGTCTAAGGCTGGAGTGCCTATAAAGTTCTCACCGGCAACTCCAGCTGGGCGTGACATAGCCCCTCCCCTAGGCGCGGATTCCAGACGCGCAGGCAGAAGTATCTGTCCCAACGGGGGGTGATGGAAGTGGCGGGGACGCTCTCCAGGGCAGAACAGGCGGCGGAAATGCCCACCTGGGCGGAATCCATAGCAAAAGTACCCGCCTGAGCCGACCAGACCGCCACCTTGCCCTCCAGGGCCGACCAGACATTTCAAGAACACTCCAGGGTGGAGCAGAAGATTGCTGAACCCTCCAAGGCAACGCCGATGACGACCATGCCCTCCAGGGCCAAACAGACAGGTCGAAAACCCTCCAGGGTGGTGCAGACGATTACCGAGCCCTCCGGGGCCAACCAGACCACGACCATGCCCTCCAGGGCTGACCAGACAGTTTGAGTGGCCTCCAGGGCGGAGCAGACAACTGTAGTACCCTCCGAGGCAGACCCATCAGCGACGACGCCCTCCTGGATCGACCCATCAGTGAAGAAGCTCTCTTGGGTGACGCTGACGGTTGGGATGCCCTCCGGAGCTGACCAGGCAGTGAGGACGCCCTCCAGGGCGGAGCAGGTAGCGGAGACATCCTCCTGGGCGGAGCAGGCATTGGTGACGGCCACTTGGGCGCCGTCCAGGGCGGGGCAGACGGCGACCTTATCCTCCTGGTCCGAGCCGGCTGTGACTGCGCCCTCCTGGTCCCAGCAGGCTGTGACTGCACCCTCCCAGGCTGACCTGACAGTGAAAGCGCCTTCCGAAACCAAACCGACTGTGATATCGCCTTTCTAGACAGACCAGGCCGTCACAATGCCCTCTCTACTCCGATAGTCAATGATATTGCCCTCTGTGTCTGAACCGACAGTGATGGTCCCCCTCTTGGCCTACCGAACAGCGGTTTGAGCACCCCTCAATGGGGTCTCTGGAGACTGATGCTGATGCCGACATCTCCAGAGGAGGTGCAGCCATTGGCAGACCCGGTGGAGTCATACACAGGTTCAGGCGGTCTGGGCCATGGAACCTTACTGTCCTCACCGAGCTCCAGTGATTGTGAACCTGGATCACAGACCTGGTCTGGAGGATCCATCCGCCAAGGGTCTGGATCACAAACCGGGTCTGGCGGGTCCAACCACACAGCTGGGCGTGACAGTTAGTAGCATTAAATTAATCAAAACTGATCAAATTCAATTTCTATTCATGGTTTTCCCAAAAACATATGAATATGAAAGTGAAGACTAGAATAATGGCTGCTGAAAATTCAGCGGAATAAATCAAATTTTTATTAAATATATTTAAAATAGAAAACAGTTGTTTTGTAGTAGCATTTTACAGTACTGTACTGCTGTATTTTTGCTCAAATAAATGAGGATAAGATACTTCTTTCAGAAACATTTGAAAAATTTTACTGCTAATCATAATTTCTGAGATTATCATATTTTCAGTTTCAAGGTGGATAAATACATTTGAATATGTTCTGACTCAAAACTGATATGACAGAATTGCAGTATGACCCTTCATTACACACAGAAATGGAATATTTGAATATGTATAGACCTTTTTAGCAAAGATAACAAAACATACATGCTCTAATGAACGTGAAATAATAAGTCACTTATTATGAATAAAAAAATTAATGTCACATTCGCCCTAATCTCTTAACAAGAGGCCGTTAATTTCAAAACCTGAGGTTTAATATTTTGAATCTTTTTGGACCAAAGACTTTGAGAGGATTTCAATACCTGCACTTGGGCCAAAGGTGAGACTGAGGCCTGATGGCAGAGCGACCATTACAATGGAGCCGACAGGGAAGCCTGGAAATGTGAAGTGACAAAGGGTGCCCTTTGTGTGTGAACTGATGGGGTGGAGGGTTGACAAGGTGCTTCCTCTAGGGGTTAACCTTCCAGTCCGGATCAACTGCTAAATCTAGGTCAGAAAAAAGAGGGGGAGGGTGTGTTACATGCACAGACGGTGGAGAGCACAGAGGGACATGTTGAGGAAGCAGTGATTAAGACAAGGGCGAGTAGAATGCAGAGCAAATGTTAAGCATTGCTTTAAAAAAGAAACAGGTAGGGTGTGAGGCGCACAGGAGGAGGAGATGCTAAAGGTCAGGGGCTGACCTTCACCCTTTATGGTACATTTGTTTACCACTACAACATCCTAAATTACTTACTCGGTGGGTGTACAGTTCTGCTATAGCCTATAAAGCATTTCAGTTCATACTGAGAAAGCAGATGAGGCAGAACAATAATACTATTGGGTTAAGGGCTCTATTTGGCATCATTCAGATTGAAGTTACAGCAGAGCACTCAGGGAAGCCACAGCTGGGTTCCTCCACATGCAGAGACAGTCATCTCGCTCTCATAGTGCCACTCCATTACTCTGCCTCTGATAGGAACATGTACTAACACTCTTCTCACATTCATCACGCAGGTTTCATGAGCTGCATGGGGAGATAAAGGGGGAAATAAGCTTAACCGCTTTGCTTGAAATAATGGTTCACCCAAAAATGTCTGTATGTTCTGTTTGTGTACCACGTAAATGATAACAGCAGGTTTGGAGTGACACCAGAAAATCATTTTTGAGTTTCTTTAAGTGATTTGCATGAGATAGTAAAAAGTGAATGTAAAAAGGAAAATTAGGGTAATTTGCAATTATTCACTGCAAAATGTTGACATTTGTATTAGTTTTCATTGGGATGATCATACATTTATATTTAAGTTTTTGTAGTCATACTTGAGTTCTTTTAATTGGAATCTCAGCAGTTTCGCTTGAGGGTAAAATATTTCCTTAAGCAGATTTTGCATTGGTTGGCCACATTCATTTGCAGTGGTTACAAACAGAAAGCTGCTTAGTTCTAAAGTATCTTGTGTGATCTTGCTTCATACATCTGACAATAGACAACAGATTTTTTATTTTTTTTTCACACAAAATTGCACAACGATGCACCATTGGCACCTTTTGGTAGCACCTTCAGCTACTGAGACATTTTGAAAAACATATCGCTACTTGAAACCAGTTGAGTTTGCATGCACATTCTTGTAAGCAATGGAGAACTACGAGAACTAGGGTGGATGTCCCGGCTTTCTGTAAATAACCACTATAGTTTAAATTGGTTTCATACACAAAACTGCATTGCATGAGAATGAGAAACAGAGTATATGACCTAAGTTGCTCTGAAAACACATTATTATAAGAAGCACACATGTAAATGAACACACTCTAAGAGACCCATTTTTTTACATTCAACATTAATGCACTTTTAGTATCGTTATAACTTCATGCGGAATCATAGGGTCATCAACAGGTTCTTCCAAGTCTTCTGTTGCCAAGAGGTCACAAACTCCAGGACTGATGCGTTTTGGTCTCTGTTCTGAGCATTTCATTTTGATGGTGATTGTTGTTGTGGTTTACCTCTTGGTAATTTGTTCGCTACACTCTCCACTAGCATTTTAGCACAAACTGACCCTTACGTTCTATTAATTAAAATTAGCATCCATCCCCTTAGCATTGACTTGTTACGTCAGATAGAATCAACTTTGTATCAGTAGGCCTGAGGGTCTCAGGCCCTAACGAGCCCAAGATCCTAATTAGGGACAGAAAAACTGAAGGGGTGCGGGGAGGGGGGCAGAGGGCCAGAGAGGTTCCTGCTGGGATGAGCATGGCCACGGGGCTCGCGGTATTTATACTTCACGCACCTATGGTACACATGGTGTGGGTGAGACCAGAATGGAACTGGACCCAGGCAGCGCCTCACACCCCAGCCATCACAACCACTATCAGTCCAGACAGGAGGACGGAGAGAGAGGACAAGAAATAAGCGAGAGGGGAAGAGAACGATGGGAGGACAGAGCTTTTAAGATGAGAACAAAAGAGAGAATGCTGGGGACAGAGAGGAAGTGAAAGAAAAATAAAGATAGAAATATAGACAAACTAAAGAAACAGACCAACGGTCGCTGGTGTGGAATAAATTAAAGTGTCTATTGATATCAGTGTGGCTAGACAGAGGAAACAAGCATTTGAGTTCCTTCCTTCATTTGTGGCGTGTTCATGCGTTTATATGTTTTTACAATATGTACATATCTTATTCCGTTTTTATTATTAACAGTTAATGTGCACTACCCTTAAAAGGTTTAGATGCATTTGAAGGATGTTTCTCATGCTCACCGACACTGCATTTCAAAATACAAAACTGTGACATTATAAAATATAATAATAAAAAAATGTAAAAAATGTTTAAATGTATTTTTGTAAATGTTATTTCTGTGATTCCTGCAAAGCTAAATATTCCAGTATTCAGCCTGATTATTCTTCAGAAGTCAGTCAATCAATATTGAATTTTTTTTTCTTTTACTTTTTTTTTGGAGATTGTGTAATAAAAATTGAATACATATTTTTTCTGCCTTGTTTGCTATTGATTTTATTAAAGCAGCATCTAATTTCTCTGTATATCCCTATCTGTGACTGTGACTGAGGCCTTTAATGTGTTCTTGTCATTTCATCTTTTTATATGTGCATGTGAGTGTTAACTCTGAATATGACAAATGCCTTTGCCCCAGCTGAGTGGCTCTTGGCCCAGGCAGTAAGATAGCTGGTGATGTGGGTTCTTCCAACAGGAGTAGACGGGCCAGATGAAGCGGGAATATGAGCCCAGGACCAGAAAAGACATGTGTCAGTAACACGGGGGCTGACACGGCCCGACACCCTCTGGTCCAGTAGATGTTAAGTCTCTATGAAGGTCTCAACCTGAATGAATGCGGCTGGATTGAGGCTGAGGGATCTTTAGACATTGCAGCTGATAGCAGAAGACATCTCCCAATCTGCCCTGCTGGTGTCTTCTGACTCAATCGGCATGTAGGAAGCACAAACATGGCAGGGTTTAGTGTGGAAGTGCGTATTCGGAGGAAGGGAATCTGAACTTTTAAATCACCCAATTTCTTTTGAACTCTCACACCTTTTTTTTGGCAGACTTTAATTGTCTTTCCTGTTTCATTTCATATCACTCCTTCCTGCCCTCACCCCCATTGTGACTCATTCAGTCCTGTTTAATGAATTTTTATCATCACCATCTAATTGAGGACAACGTTCATTACAAACTGTCTGCATGACAATTAAAGTCAAAATATCTACCATTACAATAACATTCCATAATGACTAATGTAAATAGATACTGTTATCTCTTAATTATAGTTCACACAAAAAATTTAACCTTTGTAACCTTTTTAACTCCGATATTGTGAATAAATTTCACAAAAAAATTCAGATAAATGGTAAGTAACTTTATCACACGTCTCTCTGGGAAGCTTGATTCTGATTGGTCAGTTGAGACATTTACAGGTTCGTTCTTTTCGAATAATAACCGCTCCAAAGTAATAACGC
>JAUCMU010000021.1:9252670-9269978 GCA_032275025.1 Enteromius treurensis | reverse complement strand
AGAGGGACCAAATGTTATATTTCGTAGAGTCAAATTTTCTTCAATTTGAGTAAAATTTACTCGGGCAAATTTACTGTATTTGATAATGTTCAGTGCTTTGCTACGATCTGTATGGTTAAAAGCACTATATAAATAAAAGTGATTGATTGATTATTATAAGTATTTAAACAGTTGAGTAATTTTTTGCTCTTAGGATTATTTGATGAATATCCAAAGATCCAAAGATGAGCATTTATCTCAAATAAGAAGCTTTCACAAAGTTAGACACTACTATCAAAAGCTTGGAGTGAGTATAATCTTTTTTTTCTGTTTCAGATAAATGCTGTTCTTTTAAATGTTCTATTTATACTGATTGTACTGTTCTCTAAATGATAAACTCACTGTTATCCTATTTAACTCTTGCACCGTGATACACATTTCTGGACTAAAATGATCAGACTTTGTTTTAAAATGTCTCCTTATTTTCCATTTAGCAGTTTGTATTTCTACAACAATATTGACCAAATCAAACAAACAGACACCAAATCAGTGCATGTTCCAGTTTATTATTATTTACAGAATATTTTTTTAACACAATATGCATTCCTTTTCAATGTCTTTTTTTCCTTTCTTTAAAGTATACCTTGTTGGTATGACAAAATATCTCTACCCCTTTAGCGTCCTCTTGGCTCTTCAACAGGTTTGGTGTGTTCTCACATTGTCCCAGTGGAGGTTAGTTGTGTGTGTTCAAGGAGCCATATTCACAAAGCTTTATCCCCTGAGTTATTTAAGAATATCACAAAGAAATCACACATCAAACTACAGAGACCACATACTTTGAGCATTCAGAAAAGCATTCAGTTCGCTAATTTGCCTTTGCATGAGAAAAAAAAACCCCACTGTCTTGAGGAGCAAGTTAACAGCAATAGCTCTTTAAATAACTCCTGAGCGAATCTTTGTGAATAGTGGCTGAAGTTTTACCTTGCTTCTACTCGGCATGTTCGTGAACAAGGGTGCAAGACAAGATATAATATATATATATATATCTGTATATGGAAACTTGTTGGTGTTTATGCAAAAATGGATTGTTTTTACACTTCAGCTGCATCTTTCCACGTCTGCATACTATTCAATAAAATGTTCTTCCACCATTTTTCAGGTTAATATTCTTAAGTGGTACTTGGTCATCATGTGAAAAGAAATGAAAAACAAGCAGGCTGTGTCTTTGGTTGTATTGATGGCATATCGGTTTATCCACACTTGTATTTCAAGGTATATTGGAAGGTGACATCAAAGACGATTCGTACTGTATATTTACAACATCTGGGATGGTGTATATATTAGCAATTAGACGACCAATTGAATGAAACCTCCATCCGGTTATTTGACAGACAGCGCACAGCTTCGCTATATTTGGCTTTATCATTTCGCACATGTGCACCAGCAATAACTTCTTTGTGCTACTTTCCCATTTTAGTTCCTCTGTATTTGGGTTAGTAGTAGATCCAGTGCCCTCGTTTTTACAGAAGTCTGCAGAATCAGGGAAAGCAGTGAGAAAGAAGACTTTATAACATAGCATAAGGTACATCTGGAAGAATAGGGAACAGTAAGATAACTAAACACACTTAAATGGGTGCTGTGTCCTTTGGGTCACAGCAATACAAAACTTGATTTAGCAGTTCCAGTAGTTTTCTTCAGCAATCCATCCGCTCTTATCCAAGCTTGAAAAAATGCATATCTATATTATATAGGTTAATACATATAATTGGCTTTAAATACAAGTATACATTTACAGTACGTTAAAAAAGTTTGAACTGATAAAACAGATTGCGCTCTGTGATGTGATCAGATGAACAAATAAATTTTGTTAAAGCAATTGTTCTTTAGTAATTACAACAATCAAAAACAATCCACCGTCTAAGTGTACAATGGAAATCACAGCATTACTGTCTTGAGAAACAACAGCAACTGATGTTTTGTCAGAGGTTGGCTGAACTGTGTCTTATGTATTTTATGAGTGCTTTTAAGAAAAAAATCTTCCCTTTTTGTACAGCCAAACACCCCGGAAGACAAACTAAATAGATGCGATTGAGAATTTACAGATAATTACAAAGAATTCAGTTTTGTTAAAGGGAAGTCCTGTCAAACTAATATATTTTAGGGTATTCGAGACCCTGGAGTATTAAAAAATAAATTATATCTATAAGGTTTTACTTTTTTGTTAGTAATATTGATGAAGGTAAACTGGATATTAAGTGCTTATATATAAAGTGCTGAAATTCGAATGCTGCAACCATTGGCCCTTACGTCTAATATTCCCTCATACTCTTCCTGTACGGCACCCTCAAACTACTCAGTTCTGTAAAAATGGCCACAGAGCACATTCTGTGGCCACATAAAAGTGTCCATAATGCAAATAATCATAGGAACGGTAGTTGAACTGTAGCTGAAATGAGAGCCTCAATATTGCAATATGCTCAGTCAGTTTGGCTTAGTAACTGCTAAAATAGTGTTTAAAATAGAAAGTTAAAATTTTTCAAGAAACGTGTGTTGAAAAGAAGCGATATATAGAGATTTAAGGTGTTCATGACACCTTTGAGTTTTGCAGGTAATCGCAGATCTCCGTTTCTCTTATCAAATTGGGAGACAGGTGCATCGCCTACATTCTGTCTGAAGGCACCCGGCTAAAAATACCAGGAGCAAAGAATGAATGTAACTGTGGAACAACAGAAGGTCATGGCGTGGCTGTGGGTGTCAGATCTTGCTGTTCTCCAGATGCGAGTCAATGTGCTTGATCAAAGCATCATCAGGGTAACCAACAGGGAAGATTAGCTGGCACAGCGGGCAGCTCCTGATGTCACCCTCCTCCTCGGTCTCCATCCACAGCTGTAAAGGGCACAGTGATATGTTTAACATGTTGAAAATCCACGTTTTAACAGATAGGCCTGCTATAAATGTAAATTGTGTATTTAAAGTATCTTATCCTTTTCCAGCTTGTTTGGCACAGACAGCTAAAAGTAAGCAATTTGAATGGGGTCTCCATGGTGCTTTCAAAATATCTCTGTTTGTTAGAGCAGCCAGACAGAGCAAAGGTGGCACAACCGTTGGAGTGAGTTTAAGAGCTGAGTTATTTGTTTGTACAGCCAATAAAAGACCACAGGTGTGCATAAGGAATCTTCCTTTTAAGTCAGACGTTCTCTTTTTTTTTTTTTTATTGGCAAGACTCAACAGAAAGTTGAGTTCGAATAACAGGAAGTGTATTTTCATGAATTACAGAAACATGATGAGAAAATGGACTGTGGGAAATTAGCGGTTATTCCACCCTGGTCTACAAATGTATTATTAGTATAGTAATGTAAATTAGTAAGCACACTTAGGTGAAATTTCATTAAGACATGGCTTTTTCAAACTACCATTTAACAGTATGATTTAGGAAACCGTTCTTTTTAGTTAAAAACATTTTATTTCAACACAGATCCAGTCTAAATCCAGTCATTTTTTATTCTGTTTGCTGACACATATGATGCAGAAATTACACACTCTTCACACTTCTTCCTAACGTAGGTTCATTGGAAAAATATGCCTTTTCTCACGTTTTTGCAAATGTAAGTAACCTATCTTTGAATACATTTCATTGAACCTCAAAAAAACACAAGCAGCGAACAACTTTACTCACAGACTATAATAAAAGATAATACTTTTTGTTCTGTGTACAGTTGCGCATCTATGCACAATACTATATCGTGACCTCAAATTGTTTTTACAATTATAAATGATTTGCACCATATAACCATGTCCATAGGGATGGCTTTTCTGATGTAGTAAACTTGCACTGCACTTTCAATATGGCGTGATTTCGTATGAGTCCGATTTATGTTAATCTGTTTTGGATAAAAACTGCACATGCTTTTTGCACCACTCGCTACAAATTTCATGTTAAAAGAAACAAAAAGAGCCAGAAGCAACATAACATTATCATAGGAATGTTTGTTCCCAATGAGCCTAGGTGGGTTATTCTGGCCACTGATTAAGATTTTCTACTTACATTGATGGAAGGCCAAGACTGGGCATGCTCTGCGTGCAGGTATCCTGGTGGGTGACAGCTTAGGGTGTTGGAACGAGAAGGAATGGGGAAAATGGAACAAGAGGCGGGGCCTCTGGAGCTGGATGAGGGGCTCGACACCCCCAGTGTTCGCGGAGGACTGATGGGATGAGGGCAGGACCACTCCTCCTCATCCTCTGAGGACTGTGGAGGCTGTGGGGATGAATGCAGAGGTGCTGGGCTGGGCTGAGGCTCGAAATGCAAGTGGGACACATCTGAGTGGTGGAAAGACAGCTCCCTGGACAGCCGTGGAGATTCAGCCAAACCCCCATCGCCTCCAACCCCGGACTGAGAGCTCTGTCTTTGAACTAACATGTGCTGGCTTCCTCCATGTTGCTGCTGTTGTTGCTGCTGCTGCTGTTGCTGCTGCTGCTTGTGGTAGCTGTCAACATATGGTCGAGGTTTCGGCAAAGTGGACACGGGGTCCAGAGTGAACCGTGGGGGCCGCTGATAAGCTGATGGATCAGCTACTTCAGAGTAACTGCGCCTTCCCTGGAAACTGGCCCTCAAGTGGTGGGAAGTGGGCCTGCAGGAATAGGATGCGGGGCCATCGCTGAGCTCAGGAAGAGGCGAGCGGCGGTGCATGTCTGGAGAGAGGCGCTGCAGCACTGGAGAGCGCCGCTGGGGAACAGGCGAATGACGCTGTTGTATGGGAGAATGGCGCTGTTGGATTGGGGAATGGCGCTGGGGAACAGGAGAATGCCTCTGGTGAGGGACAGGAGAGTGGCGTTGAACTAGAAAATAAACACAGGAAATTAAAAAAGTGGAGCAAATTAAGCCGAATGAATATTAGACAAGATTCATGTTTAAATAAACACACTGAATAATCAGAATGTTAATCTTGTCAACAAAATAATATCACTCTTTAAAGTCAGCCTCATATATTGATAATATAGCAGTACTGACAGACTTCTCTCTGGTGATGCATGTTTTGGCTTTTTCCTCATTTAGTCCACTTAAACTCTGCCCCTACAAGCTCACATTCATCTGGCTGTCATTTCGGCCTCCTCCACATTATAAAATCCAATCAGCAACCAATAAAAACACATTTTCTTCATAATCAATCTGTTAGACTTGAATGTGTTTCATCATTATGAAGCCTTGCTCTTACAAAGCCCAAATTTTCTATTTTATTTACAGTAAATGGTTTAATTAAAAATTGTGGCCAGGAACTAAGAACTAGAATGAACATGTGGATATTTGAAATATGTGGATTGCACAGCCCCTGGACATTACCATATTTTTTTATTTATCTACTTTGTATTTTTTTTGTACATTTTTATTGCTTTGTATTTCTCCATTTATTTCTTAAATTGTGTATTTTGTACTGTCCAGTTATTTATGTAATTTTATATTTTTATTCTTTCTTACAGTAGTTAAATTTACCCTCTATTCTAGTTTGCATATTTATTTCCTATTCATAGTTTATTATTTTAAGGTCTGAGCAGTTGTCTAAGCATTTCACGGCATATCGTACTATGCATGACTGTGTATGTGACAAATAAAATTTGAATTTGAACAAATTTAAATGTAACAATTGATTTTTTTTCATCAACAGTAACAAAGACGAAAAACGAATCATGACGACAATTAAACAATGTCATTTAAAATACTGTTAACTTAAAATATGCTATCACTAGACATTATTGATACATACAACATATTGCAATGTACATCTGCACAAAATTACACCAAGTAAGCGAATATGCTCAAACATATGCATAAAACATAGGCATTGGGTATTAACATGTAGTGTTAAATTTACATGGCTAAATTCATATATAATATGTTTTTTTTTTTTTTCATAAATGAAACATGGTTCATTTTATTACCGGAAGGATATCTTAAAAGGCAGTGTAAAGAGCACGGTCCCCAATGGACAGATAGACGTCTGTAATGACTTCCTCTTTCCCCTCAAATTTCCTCTGAGATATTTTTGTATTGTTTTCCTGTGAATTACCCCTCAGCACCTGTAGTAGGCTACTTCTACACCACTTTCTGACTAGCAACCGGCATACAAGATGCTGTACTGAAGATGCATCTATCTCTCAATAAGAAGACCAAAAGTCTAACGTGCGAACACTGAGCTTCCTGCAATCGCAAGATTGCAATCAGCTATTTAGAGAAATCAGTCCTTCTATCTATGAATCAGTAGGGTTTTTTTCCCCTCCATCTCCGCTTCTGCTTTTTGGTCTGGTTTCCTATATAAATGTGTTTTGTGGTTGAGAGCAGAGGTGGTAAAAAGATAAGGGGGGAGTTGTTTATGTTCTCAAACTCTTAAGAGGCACTCGACATGAGAGGCGGTCAGAACATGTCAGCAAAAACATTCCTTGTGGAATTTAACCAAACAGCAAACAAGCATGCAGTGCTAAAAAAAGCCCATGTTTACCCACCTACTGGGCTGAATTTTGATGAGTTTGACAAATTGGCTTTATTGCGAAAATACGATTATTACCTAAACCACGTCTTCATACACTGAGCATCAATATGGCCATGTGTTGGCAGTGGACTTTCCTAACTCATCCCAAGGACTTTATTGAGTGTTGTGGGTAAGACAATTAAGGCATTAGAATATAAAGTAATGCTATTTAGTGAAATTAATATAAGTGAAATTTTCCAGTTATTTGAAACGGGCTTTATCAAGCTTGTACCTAATGAAGTTAATTCATTCTATAGCAGAATCTTGGTTGAATTTGAATTAATTCTAAAGTCACTGAGCTCTTTCGACTATACAAACGAGTAATTAGACTATGTCTACATACTTTTAGATGCATGTTCATAATATGTCTCTAACTGGATGTATAATATTGAGGCTCTTGTCCTCATACCTGGGCTTGCCGGCTCCTGTGACGCTTTTTGCAGTATCTCTGTCTGTTTCGAGGTCAGAGCCTGTAGCTTGCCCAACTCCTCTGTTAGTTCGGTATAGGCCAAAGCCAGATTTACTCTGTAGGGAGAGCAAGAGAAAGACGAGAGTGAGAACGAGAGAGAGAGACAAAAACGAACCCGTTCTAGTCTCATAACCACCTATAATCAAGTTTAACCAATGGCAATAAATTACGAATCTACCATGAGCGTTTCGTTCCATCTATCTAAAATTTCTATTTTAAAATCTATGTTGTCACACAGATAAAAAAAATAAATAAAAAACTAAGTGCCAGGTGTAATTAACATCATGCTATAATCAGCTAAGATGGAACGGCACTTCGCATAAAGCATGCAGAAACACTTAGCATGTTAACACATTATTACTGTATAACTGACAATGACAATTTCCTTAGTGCTTAACTGTATGACATTTAATAGCAATAATAAGAAGCATGTACTGTAACAATGGTTGACAATTATGTTTATGACACAGTTTGTAGCTGCGATATGTGTCGCTCCATCAGTGAGAACATAACGCATGACTGGCACAGAGTAGAAAACAGTGTAGTTACAAATCATCTGACTCTGCAGTCACTCACCATGGTAACCAAAAATTTCTAAAAAGCCTTAGTCATCACAAAAAATTGGCAAGCGATTTCCTACATAGCTCTTAAAGGGTTTTGCAGCAGGCTGTTGTCTCTTTCTTCACGCATAATACAGCAACTTTAAAAATGTTAACAATTACATGTGTAACATCCATGTATTTATTTATGTATATGGAAGCTAGTCATGTATTGAGCAATCAGTCTTTTATTATCAATAATAAAACAGTGTGATTTATATTGCAAAATTTACTAAATGACTGCATTATCTCTCACTTTAATCACAAAGTTCCTTCCATTCATAGTCATTAGTTTTTAACAAAACAAATTTGATCAGTCTTGATTTTATCTAGCTTACTCAAAAGGTACATTCAAATGCACAACAATCAAATAAGTCTGACACATTTTTGATAACTATCAAAAAGTAAGTTTTATGGTAAATCATGTAAGCTAACTAAGAGGCAAAGAAACAGAAAGTATGTCATCATATGGCATTTATCTGATTATACATAGACCAAATTCACAAAAACCTTTGGTACTTTATTATAAGAAGACTCATAGTTTTTGAGATGGTGTTAGATAAATAAAAAAGAGACATTTCAGTTTTACACTTCGGCGGGCATGTGTGACCGATGGCTTTTTTAACTTGCATGCATTCGCATGAATTTGACAACCACAGATAAGTATACATAGTGCAACTAAGCATCATGCTGTTAAATTAATTTTAGGTCAGCACCATTATGGGTGTCATTTTTAAAAAGTAAATGTAAAACAGAAAAAAAAAAAAGCTTTAAGGTCAACTACTCATTTTGACTATGTAACGTCTCTAATATGTATACTGTGCATTTTGATTAATTGCAAACGGCAATGATGACTAAATATTTTTTAAAAAGCATGGAATACAAGAAGGGGCCAAAACTAATGAAAAAGTTCACTGCATTTTAATAAAATGAGTCATCCACCACCAAAGCGGTCTGGTGCAAGGTCATATCTCATCAAGCTCTTTGCCTCTTTCTCAGTCCCACACATACACACACAGACACACACACACATGCAACCATATGGCCCACAGAAATCTCCATTAGCTGAGTAAGAGACAAGCAGCAGCACAGTTGTATAATGTTGGCTTCTATCTGTTTATATTGAGACTATACTTAATACCAAAGAACAAACTAACATCGATATAGTCAAAGTGCTGGACCTTTAGCTTTAAGTTATATTCATAGCCCACAGATCAAAAGAAACCACAGGCCAAGCGGTGTTAACCAGAAGTTGTCTTCTATTGCTGCCAATGAGCCATAGCATTGGTTATACTTACTAAAGTGCTCATTGTGTCCTTCATTTGGCCCTCTAGGCTCCTAAGAATCCACAGTCAGGCTCAAGCAGCCATGGCATTCAGTGATAATGAGTTGTCTTTCTCGTCCATTATTATCGACGCACGAGCAACAACTCATCTGTGTCCTCCTCATTTGTCATCCTCATTTGATAGACACTATCTATCAAAGAGGTATTTACAGCAGATTTGGATGTGTGACACTTTTTTTCTCACCTCCTCACATGCTTGCTCTCTCACACACACACACACACACACACACACACACTTGCATGCACAGTATGAATTTTAGGAAATGGCCTATGAATGCATCACCTTTAGGACTGTTCACTGAAACATTCTCTGAATGTGCGAACACCTTCCTATTAGCCTAAATGAAATTAAACAAATAGAATTGTGTCGAACATGTTTGTGTGTGTGTCTGTGTGTGGGGGTTTAAATGTAAAATCACAGCCCTTGAAGTATGAAAAAATGCTTTTGTTGAGTATCTGCAGCACTATTGAGCACAGAAAGCAAAAAAATGGAGGGTGGGAGGATGTGTGTGTCTGTGTGTGTTTGTGTGATTTTTATCTGAATATTGATGATGATCTAGTGTGGGAGGGTATGTGGGCTGCTTGAGCGATGTCTGACCTTTGTGCTGAAACCAGCATCTATAATATTCATCTTTTTTATGCAAACAAATGTTGGCTATATGAACTTATCTTCTATTTTTCAGCAAAACTTCAATATAAAGCCGCCAAATAACTTAATCAGCACAGCCCACGCTTCAGACAATAAATACTATGTAATCAGAAACAAATAAGTACCTTTTGCCAGAGAGCATTATGATAAGAACAATCGCAAACCATCCTTTTCAACCCTTCAAATCAGTATGTTTGCGTATTAGAATACTGTTCCAATAACTGCATAGGAACAAATGACTAATGCACTATTAACATTCTAGTAACTATTATTAACTAAAAAGAAACTCTGATCAATAATTAGCAAGCAATCACACTCATTTGAAAGCGGTAGTTTACTATTACTGTAGCTAATCAGTAACTACCATTTTTAAAGATATCCCGGATAACTACTACAGTATATACAGTTTCATAACTAAAGTGAGCTATGCATAAAATATTATATAATTCTAAAGTAAAGATCGTGATAATCCAATAGTAATGATTCAAGTATTACCAGATCCTTCTCAAGTAACTACTAATAACTTGTATCAGCACTCTAAAGTCAAAAGCATGCTAACTTCGTAATATTGACTGGTGCCGTTGTGAGCTTTTGAGGTTTGTGTAAAGCTTTAGATGGCATGACTCAAGTGTTACTACATCTTTCTAAAGTGATTAATAGTTATTGGGATCAGTCATCTAATATAAAGATCATGGTAACCCCCTAGTAATGACTCAAATGTTACCAAATCTAGCAAAAGGAATTTTTTTTATATATATTTTAATAATTTTATAATATATATATATATATATATATATAAATTTAAATATATATGAAGACTTTGGTTACCATGAAATTCACTTTAAATTTAATTAAAAATTATGCATTATTCATAATATTTATCAACCTAAGGGAAGTATGTTCGACTAAACACTATTTCTTATTAATTCATTACTTAGTTTCCGGTTAGTTGCTAGTAGTAAAAAAAAGCGTTAATATTGCATTACTCATCTGTTCCTGTGTAATTCTTCATTAATGATGGAACAGTATTCTAAAGTGTTAGCGTCTGGGTAAATCTGATATCAAACAAAACGACTGAATGAAAGTCAGATACATGCTGATATTTACACTGAGGTGACACTATTGGGTTTATGGTTGACAAGCTGTGACTACACCTTTTTTAAACACAGAGACTGCTAAATCAATTTAACCAACAATGCTTTAGCTGGTTTTTATCTATTTAGCTGATGGAAATGCCATGTAACGATACTTTTCAAGCGTTGATGACTCAACAATGACTAAAAAAATCGAGACTTTACACACTGATGCTGACTGGGTCAACATACTTGGTTAATAATATGACCTGGTAAATACCAAAAAATTGCCATTAAAATGGATAGCCTATAATTGGTGCACTACTTGTTATGAAAAAGAATATAACATCCACTTATGTGAAACAATTAGCGATGCCAATTTCATTTGAAATAAACCCGAACAATGTGGAGATTATTCAAACCCCAGATAGTGTTTTCTTTAGAATCGTGTCTATGAAAATGAAAATATATTTTTTCCCATTAAACCCCTTCTTTAGAACAAAATAAAATCATCGAAAACTACCAACATAAGAATGTCTGAGTAACTGCATATAAGGTTTTGGCCGTTTTCTGTTAAATCACGACTTTTACAAGAACCAGCAGTTCAAACAAAGAGGGGGAGTAGAGTGTGAAACTCTGAGTTGCAAAAGAGACGTAGGCATTACTTGCGACCTTCTTTTCCAAGAATCCCCATTTCACTTCAACACAGGTTACTTTCAGTTTACCTGTATTTTTTTTAGCGTCAGTTTAAGACAACACTTCAGACCACTTCTCTGAGAGAGAATACTTCAGACCACTTCTTTGAGACGGGGATCTGGAGGTTTGCCAATAGCTATACTGCCCTCTACTGGCAAAATATATAGCCCACTGATCCAAAGGAACTAGCCATGCAACTGCAGCAATAACACAGTAAAAATTTACAAAAAGCAATAATGTAAAAGTTAATATGCACAGCTGTAAGCTTAAAATCAACGAAACCGACACTTACTGCTCATCTCCAACTTTCTTTATCCACTCCACATCACACTGTCCACATGTGGAACTCACCTCCTGTGCAAAAGACATGTTAGGCTTCATACTTTCTGTATAGTACTTATATGCGATAAAATTATTTGTAAACCTACGCACATTTTGGAGGTCTCTAGGCTTTTTTTTTTTTTTTTTTACCGAAAGTTCAGTAAATATACTAATATTATGAAATGATTACAATTTAAAATAACCATATTAATATATTTTAAATTGTAATTTATTTTGCTGATGGCAAAGTTTAATTAAAAACACACAATCCTTTCTAAAAACATACATTTCAAGATAGTTAACTATCTATCTCACTAACTACCTCTTATAGACCCTTAACTTTTAAATCGTAGTATATATCAGTCCTAAGCCCAAGACAAGAAAGGTCACGTTACTCCTGGATTTGAGACAAAATTCAAAGGCAGTATTCAGTTGCTATGCCATCAAAGTGAGAATATAGCTTTTTATTACTTATCACATTTATTTTCCTCAGAATCAGAGAACAGTTCAGACAAAACTATCTGTTACAGAATATACCTGATTCTAGAAGACCTGACTTCAGGCAAACATTTTGACAATGTGTAGTTACAAATTTAAGGATGTGTTTGTAACTGACCCTCTGTCTCTGGTTGCTTTGCAATTCTCTCAGTTCTTCCCGTAACCTCTCACATTCTCCTTTTAGCTCCTCCTCCCTCTGACACGCTCCCTGAGCCTCGTGCCGTGCCCCTTCTAGCTCTGCCTCCAGGCGCTGCAGTTTGAGGTCAGAGAGAGTGTCCAGACTTCGGGAGCTCTGCAGGGTCATGGGGCAGTCTAGCACTAGAGGCATAGGACAGTTATTATGACCAGTCGGGTCAAACACATTGCATCAATGAATAAAAATCAATGTTCATCCAGCGAGCAGAATTGCACATTAAAAGTTTAACTCCTGACCGCCTGTGGAGTTTTCAATGGAGACAGAAATAAACTGACTGTAATGTTAGAGAAATATCAATACATTTCTAGTGTTCCTTAAACATCCTGTCATATGAGGCTTCAGAGAAATTGTTCAACAGCATGTTTTAGAAACAACAGGTCTGATCTCATCTGTCACTTTAAACAGACCAACAAATACTTCATTGTGTTTCTTTATGTTACGTAATGGGAAATTCTCTCCTTCATCAGCCAAAGTGAACAGACGCTAACTTACAAATGTCTGGACAGGAGGTTTTGTGGTCGCCTCAGGCCCAGCATTGTTAACAGGGCTGAAATCCAACCTAAAGTCCCCCTACACACGTCCTTTACTCCATGTAGCTTAGAAACCTTGAAGATGGAGAATGCAAGACTGAACTCTTTCCTGACAGAGCGTCCTGCTCCTCACCCCCGGCGTGGGCATGGTGATTCAGCAGCTCATAGAAAAGCCGTCCTTGAGCCAGCAGCTATTGTGACAGTTCAGCAATAAGCAAGCTGAAAACACACACCCCTGCACGCCTACATCTCGCACCAAAACCGCAGTGAAATGATTTTTATTCTTTTTTTTTTCTTTTTTTCCCATTTGCATGTAATATTTGTATTCATGAGCGCACACAAAATTGACATCACTCTTGTATTATTTTTCTGACAGGGTTACGGATCATCTCTGTTGCGTAATTTACATAAATACATAATTCGCTTGAGTTCTGGGATTATTTGACTCCTGTTGAGTTTGACTAAAACGCTTTAGATCCCGGAAAGGGGTCACAGGAGGAAAGGTGTCACCTTCTTCTCGCAAATGCTTTCAGTTTAGTCTCTTTGTGGTGAGAGTCTTTTCTGTGCCTCAGAGACAGCGAAAGGAAAGAGAGAAAGGAAGTGGGAAATGGGGTAAAATGAGAGAGAGATGTAACACACCCTGTCATCAGGGGAAAAACAAAGAGGACCAAAAGGACAAGAGGACAGGCGCTGACTTGTTTGAAGTCCTTCATAGGAGAGGTACTCTTTGAAAAAATTAAATTAGGCTAGAATGAAAACTGGATGGAAAATGGGATGCATATATAATGAAAAGGACACTTCAAAGACCCCAATACACAATCTGTTGTTGGAGTGGAATACAAATGAAGGAGGCACATAAAATGACAAATAATGAACGTGATTGTACACTAATAAACAACCTGATATATTGTTGTGTGTGGCTATACTATATATCTCATTTCTTGTTGCTGAGGATTTTCTTTTTCCCCAACGTGTTATATTAGACAAAAACATACTGACTTAGCTCTTACCGGATACATTTTTTTCCCACCTTGTTATCATAGTGGAATTTTCTAGTTAAAACATACCAGCCTGCAAAACAAAAGTAATCCCAGTCATATTCATATGTGATTTCATCTTAATCTTAACAGACCTCACTTTTTTTTGGTTGTTATTTTGGACGTGAAACAACTGTAAGATCCATGTTCAGTATTGTCTGAACGCACTCATTTTCGTTTGATTCTGTCCATGTATAGTGACCTATGTGGCAACTAAAAGTAGTGAATGAGTCAGCAGTAGGCCACTGAGTGATTTATAAATGAACACCTGCATGCATTCAGACAAAACAAGACTTACTATGTGAATCAGGGCTGTGTAGCTGCAGATACTGCATGTCTTTATTGTGTAGCTGTGTGTTGAGTTTGTGTAGCGAGCTCTCCCTCTGCCTCAGAGCCGCCTCTAAACTGTGGATCCGCTCAACATGTTTCTCCACCAGAGACGTCTGCGCCCGGAAAAGAGCAAGAGAAGAAAGAGACAAGAAGTGAGGGAAAGGGAAAGAGATGGGCACAAAAGTAAAAGATTATAAAAGATTAAAAATGAAACAAAAAGAGAAAGTACAGAGAGTAAGGCGGGCGATCAAAAGATATACAAGGGCAAAGAGGCCATTACTTCACCATGCTGATTCTTCCGGCATTCGCATCCATGAGGAATTTTTGTCAGCAATAAAAGATGAGAACATGTAGATGTAACAGCTGATAGCTGGCTGAGTGTTTCTGAGAGGCGAACGGCACAGATGCTCAAACGCTTGCATCATGCAATTTTCAAAAACTCAATCTTTTGGTCCCAGCCAAATCCATCCGAAGCCATTTGAGAACCGTATTTAAAACTGAGGAGGCAAATGCGCATATATGATTATAGATATCCAGCATCATCCACTCATAGGAAGGCTTGCTGGGTAATATAAGAGCCCAATTACATCCACACAGCCCCCGTTAGGACGTACGAGAGTACAAGATTAATCAAATGGACACCTGGTTGGATTAAAGCCTGAAGCACATGGAGAGGCTAATTATCGCAACTGCCCATCCGCTCGGCAGCCAAACTTAGCATGGATGTGGTGGAATGAATGTTTTAGGAGAGTTCTCACCATCTTGTCGAGGTCTCGCTGAAGGCTGGACTTCTCCATGTGGATTTTCTCATAGGCCTGAATGACATCTTCAAGCTGCTCCTCTCGCTCTTTGCTCTTCTGAAGCTGTAGAATACAAACACTCCTATCGTTACAATGACATTCTTTTGGCTTAATGGCTTTTATGAACACCTGATGATATTTAAATGTCGTCAGTCCTCTTGGACATTTTTTGCATTATTAATTTTTACATTAGTGTGCGTACGTTCTTGAATAACAATGACATTTGGGATGTCTTCGAGCTGCATAATGGCAAGCTGTTGTAACATTTGGTAGAAGGCAGGTGAATGGTAAAAATATATTAAAATCATTCTCATTTTGTCAGTTATTTCTTGTCATTTCTTTCAACTGGTTTCTTTGCTACCATTATGGATTTTATAAGTCCCTAGTAGGCCAATAATACCAGCTCTGTGGATATTTGTTTGGTTCTACAGTAGACATGACCCAAATCAAAACTTTCTGAAAAAATTATTTTTACAATAGATTTTACATTTATAAATAGTTTTCAGATGAAAAATAATATTAGAAAATTAATATAAAATTATGAATAAAATGTTTCTTTATAAACTGAACATCTGCAATTCAAGTTAATTTATTTTATTTTTTAAATTTATTAATTGCTAAGTTTTTTATACAAAAGTATTTTGTTCATAGCTCAACATAAACATGCAAACAAAATTTGTAACAATCTGACAAAGTATAGCTATAATCATAGCTATATAATAAAGTGGTAAAAGGCAAGTGAGTACAAATTTCATTTATTGACAAATTGCTTGTCTCTGGAACCCGACATGGTGTGAGGGAGAATAAAAACATTTATAGACTAAAAACATTTACAGACACAGAGTGTTCTGTCTGTTATATAAAAATAAAAATAATAAAGTGAAATGTCTGCACTTTCATTTTAATACAGGCACACATAAGCATCTACTTCAATTATAATAATATAGCTGCAAGCAGCAATTACTGGGGTTCGAGCATTTTTAGGACCTTTGAGGTTAAATAGGCGCACCTGAGTGTATGGCTGACACGTCGAAAGCATATTGAAAATGCACAATTGGCTCCGAGACACACACACATATACACATGCAAACAGAAATGAAATGGTTGAACTATTATATTAATAAATACACACAGACACACACACACACACGTGAACAGGCATATATTTGCACACACTGTGTTGCAATTTTAAATATTTGAAATAAATGAAAGGTGACAGTTATTGCAAGTATTCACTTTTAAAGAGTTTATATGTTGTTTTCATGTTTTACTGTAATGATTATCTGGCAAAATGTTTAAGTAGTGTCTGAGTAAAATGGTAAACTTTAAATGAATGTTATTTTTAAATGTTATAATAGAGCTTTTTTAATGTCTCTATGAGAAAACATGAAAAGCACTGTTTATGAGCTCTTTGCTGGTCTTCCACTGCCATCTAGTGGTCATTGATTGCAACTTTTTACACAACACTGTGTTTAAGTGTTATAACTACAGTACTACAGTGTTTTTTTGTCAAAACTGTTAGATTGACATCATTAATTCCAGAGGCAAAGTTGTTCATCTATGATATTATATGAAGATATAGTCTATAAGGGAATGTATGAGGGCTTTCAGGTAATTTACTCTGGACATATTGTGTTTTTGGGGCCTTTTTAATGGTTATAGTTATAGCTAACCAAAGTACAAAATTCAATATTTTTTTTGATAATTATTAATCTAGAGAGTCCAGAGAATTGTTTCGTCTTGATTTGATTGAGCGACAAACCCTGAGACTAGTTTGAAAAAGTAGTTTGTAAATAATTAATTTGATTGACAGCAATGGTTCTTGAGGCAAAGTTGCTCATTAGGAGGAGATCTATCAAATGGCATGCATATTGTATGAATGTGTGAAACACCACATGATTACTGAGCCAAAATACTCATTAGCGCCAACTAGTGGCTGATTTCTTTCAAAATTCTTAAAGACCTTTAGGACCATGAGTTTCGTTCTGATCGACCTCCGTTAACCCTGTCTAATACAGTAAGTGCTCAAACTTTATTTGCCAATGGCGGCCATGTTTTTTGAGGTACGCCAATGTACTCATATAGATTGTTATATAGCCAGTTTGGACCACGTTGCTGCATATCAATTCTTAGGGTGCTTTCACATCTGTGGTTCGGTTCATTTGGTCCGGACCAAGGGCAACAAATTATACATTGTAGCATTTTTCTGCCGTTTTGGGTCCTTTTCACACCACACTGATTGCTCTGGTCCGAACCAGTTGAAAC
>JAUCMU010000021.1:9229169-9242914 GCA_032275025.1 Enteromius treurensis | reverse complement strand
TATAATATAATATAATATAATATAATATAATATAATATAATATAATATAATATAATATAATATAATATAATACAATAAATATAATATAATATAAGATAATATAATATAATATAATAAGGTTCTTGAGTTGATGAAAAGCTTTTAATTACATTTACTGTAAAATTAATGTCAGGTCAAATAATTGTATTGTCCCGTGCACTAAATCATACAGCATATATTATTATAATTATAATTTTTTTTTTTTACTGTGCTACCACTACCATCTACCACTACTACTACTAATACCAATTATCATTATAGTTATTATTATTACTACTACTATTATTACCACTACAATGAACATCAGAGAATGTGAATGCAAATGAGTCACTAAATTATTAAAATATTATATAATAAAATAATATGAGAATAATTTCTCAAACAGAATTTAAATGTGGTCTGTTTGTTAAAACTATCACTGGACTAACATCTCTTACACATATAAAATAAACTACTAGGTTGTTAAAATTATTTTATTCCTGCCACTGGTGCCCCCTAAAACAAACAGGTGCATCATGCGCCTGCTTCTTATTGACAAGCGTGCTGGTCTGATGCAAACATACAGCCATCCCAGTCTCAGTGAAAACAACAATTTAAGAACAGGGATTATAACACGGCTTTGACAATTTGTTAGGGCTCAAAACCCTGGCAAGATACAAGCGAAAACAGACAAACGGGACACTCTTTGCATGGCTAGCTCACCAGACATCTATCTTCCCATCTAACTCCATCTCACCTATTGTCTTGCTCTCCTCTGCACCTAATTTTGTGAACACTTACACTCTGTGCACACCTATTAAGAATTCCACAGCTCTCCTCCCTGCTTCATTAGAGCAATTACCACAGGAAGTCATTTGTTACCTGGGGCCTAGATGGCACTGGCACAGACACGGACACACACACATTTCTGCAGAGATATTTTCAGAACCTCATTCGCAGCTCATCATTATTAAATGACAAAATAATCATTTTTAAAGCTCCGTTCTGAATTATGTCACACCACTGCAATTCAAGATGCTGTAGCAATTAATGAATACCTGAATTTTAACCTAACAACAAAATTTAAGATACAGTATGTACAGTACATCTACTTCATTGTGGTTGGTTGGCAACCCTTTAGATTTCAAATGTGCTCATCATAGGTTCACTCAAGTCATTATAAGATTGAATGAACATCATTGTTAATGATGTGGTAGGCATCACATTTGGTTGAAATTATGCTAAATAATTTCAAGAGAGATCGACAAATACAACTTTTAAATTATTTAATAATCTGTCAAACCATCCAAACTTTAGGAAAGCCAGCATCTAACTCGCTTGTGCAGACAGTGCTATTGCATAATTTTCCTCAGTCACACTTGCTCATGAAATTGGCTGGCATCCTAAACATTTACCACAAGCCGCATGCAATTACAGACAGCAGGACACAGTCGTATCGGACCCAAGCCCATTTTGTCACGGGAAATCTGGCTGCTTTAATGCAGATATCATGGCGCACACACACAAACAGACACACACACCTGTTATTTCAGTGGGGTGTGTATGTGTGTTTCTGGCACTGTTTGTGGCCCCCTCACTTGGCGGACGATTAGCAGGGCTGCAAGAAAAGTGTGACTGCCTGTGATAAAAAAAAAAAAAAATGACCACTGCGGTTCTACAGGTGTGTCTTCACACACACATACAGACACACAAACAAATAATAATTCATATGTCTACACACCTACGCATCCCACACTTTATTGAAAGAAACAACCATAACACAAGCATGACAAAATGTAATGGGATATACTGTATGTGATGGGATGGCAATAAAAGAGCAAAATCACATATTTTAAATCCAAAAAACACAATTCATGTGCCAAACAAAGCATCTTTCATTGTTTGGCACATGTTTCAAAAATGAAATGTCCTGGGACAATGAAACACGGCTAGTAACAGCCAGCGAGTAGATCACATTTGACTATACCACAATGAAAATTTAATATTTTTTAATATACTGTAGAGTATGTGACACAGGACCACAATGGGTATATTAACAATACACTGGATGGGTCAAAATGATCAATTTTCCTTAAGTAAATATTACGTAAAGATTATGTTCCATAAAGATATTTTGTAAATTTAAAATATAAGCTTAATTTTTGATTAGTAATATGCATTGCTAAGCCTTCATTTGCACAACTTTATCTGATGGTTTCTTGGCCAAATATTGTCCTATTCTAACAAACACACATCAATTGAAAGCTTTTTTTTCAGCATTTGATGATGTATAAATCTTAAATTTCAAAAACTGACCCTTATGTTTTGTGGTCCAGGGTCACACATATGAACAATCTGGACATAGCTCTAAAGGTTTCAATCAGACCCATTGCCACAGGTGTATAAAATAGCCATGCAGTCTGCATTTACAAACATAAACTAGAAAAAAAATTTGCTTGGTGAAATCAAGCGTGGCACTGGGATGCCACCTTTGCAATAAGCCAGTTTTTTTCAATTTCATCCCTGCTAGATATTCCATGGTCACCTGTAAGTGGTGTTATTGGAAATATGCAAGTGTTTAGGAACAGCAGCAACTCAGCCATGAAGCAGAAGACTTTCACAGAAGAGTCACATAGGAGGGTCACCGAGTGGTGTGTAAAAGCCACCAAAGCTATGCAGATTCCATAACCAAAGAGTTCCACTGGCGTTAATGGCAGCACAAAACTATAAGCTTCATGGAACTGGTTCCCATGGCTGAGCAGCTGCATGCAAGCCTCACATCACCAAGTACAATGCCAATTGTGGGATGGAGTTGTGTAAAGCACGATGCCACTGGACTCCAGAAACGTGTTCTGTGCAGTGATGGATCACACTTCCCTGTTTGGCAGTCTGATGGGTGAGTCTGGATTTGGTGGATGCTAGGAGAACGTTACCTGCCTTACTGAATTGTAATCACTGTAAAGTTTGCTGGAGGAGGAATAATTGTATGGTACTCCTTAATGTCTCTTAATTCTTAGTGAACAGAAGGAAATCTTAATGATTCAACATACAGTACCAATCCATTGGGACAATGCCTACAACTGAGAAAAGTTTGGGAAGACCTGTTGTATTCTATCATGAAGATAGAGTGTGCTAAGCAAGATCTGGTTGGATGGTTTTGGGGTGGACAAACTTGACTGGGCCCACTTTAGACCTACATTAAAACTGTAATTAAACTTTATTCGGTGTATTACTTGTCAACATTATATTTTTGTTTTATTGTTTAAGCATTGGTCTGATTGTATTGGTCTTTAAAAAAAATACAAAATTAAAGTATACCTAAAGTACACTTGCAATAATTCCACTTAACTACAGTATACACTTAAAAAAATACACATAACAAGACACTTAACTACAGTATATCTGTAGTTGGACTATGACTTAGTACTGACTTTTTATGCATTGTTTTGCATCATGCCTTGTAAACATAACACCATGTCTGCATTTATGATTGGAATAACGACAAACAACGAGGTTTACTGCTCAATGTTCGTGTTTGAATAGTAAGTAGCAGATTCTTTTAATAAGAAAATGTAACTTACTTAAAGGTTGTGAGTCAGAAGCGCCAGACTGTCCTTGCAGAGCTAGAATGACTCCACTTTATATTTCTCCGCACAGCCAGGAGTCCATCCTCCGTAAATGCGCTGACTTATATATTTGGGTTGAACTGTTCAGGAATGGTGTTGTGAATCCAGCTTGACCACTTGATTTCTAGTTGTGTCCTCTTTAGAAAGTAGTTTCACTTTCACAACGACACACAGCACGTCAAGCACATGGCGCCGACAACAACACCACAGCAAAAATAATGGTAGAGCTGACTTTCTTTGAGTAAACATTAGGGCGGTATTCGAACTCACTCTGTGATGTAAAAATGTGGAGGCATGTTTAAATGTGCCATTTAAGGGGGTGCTGACAAGTTATGACTTTTATGAAGATTATATCTTTGGTTTTTTAAACTTCAACCTTTGCAACTTCAGAGATCTTGTCTATGCACTTTCACAGCTCATAACACTTCAAAGAGAAAGGAAAATTTGAAATCACATATGACCTCTTTAACTTTGTAATGTTATGACACTGTATCTCAGAAAATATTTAGTCATAGTTTTGGCTCAGTTTTTAGTAACTTAGTGACTTGAGAAAGGCTAACTTCAAAGCAAAAACCTTTTAGAGTCAGAAATGTATTTTACTGTAATGTTATTTTTGCTGCACCGAAGGTAGAACGAAGCTCCCTGCAAGTAACTCACTATGCATTGGGCTACTGTACTGACCGTGTTGATAGCACAAGTTGGCACGAGCAGCAACACAACTGAGTGGGTGTTGCAGAGGGACTGTGGTTGAGCCTCGTGGGCAAATCAGAGCATGTACACGTGTATTTTTACCACGAAGTGGGAGTAAGAGAGGTATCGAT
The DNA here is from genome assembly GCA_032275025.1 of Enteromius treurensis. NCBI lineage: Eukaryota > Metazoa > Chordata > Actinopteri > Cypriniformes > Cyprinidae > Enteromius > Enteromius treurensis. The sequence continues at coordinate 9,238,449 of JAUCMU010000021.1, read as the reverse complement.
TTTACAACAGTCACAACTGCACACTACGGTCTCTTTTTGGTGTTTATAGCCAAGCTAGTTTGCGGCAGTCTCGTGTAGAAACATATGATGCGTTAAAGAGGTCTGTGGAAGTCAGTGTGTGTCTCACATTGAAAGATGAGGTTATGTAGAGTGTATTTAAACAATGTAAACCAGGGAGGCCGTTAGACTCGCTTTTAAGCAGACAAAAGAATACATGTGTGATGTGTTCATAGCAGAGAAATGAATAAAGAAGGTGAGCGGTGTGAAAGCGAGGCACAGCAGGTGTGGGTGCTGCATATGTAGGTGGAACTGAAGATGGATGGTGGAGTAGAAAGGAAAAAAAGGTTAAGCTAAATTTTACAGATCACTATATAGCTCTTCTTTTTCTCTTTTCACTATCCTGCTTCAAGTCATCCTATTCCCGGGTTTAGCTTTTACTCACACTTTGTCTATTCATCTACTGACGTCTTGACCTTTCTACCTCCAGCTCTTCGACTTAAGCTTTTTTCTTCTTTTAAATGTTAGCCTCTATCTTCCTTCTGTCTTTGGTACGCAACTACATACCCACCCATCCCCTGGTATTAAAAGTTCAGCAATACTTTGAAAACAGAAAAATTTACATAAGCCACTAATGACCCACTCGGTAATTTGTTCCTCATTAAGAAGTTTTATCCCTTAAGACAAGAAAAGTGCTTTTGAAAAATCATGTACACTCACAAGATGAATGAGTCTAGGAAAATAACTGAAAATTCAAACCATGTGATCAGAATTTATGCCTGCATAAAGGTTACAAACTATACTTGTCTATAGAATTAAATGAACAAAAGTGTATTTTTTCTTTACTTACACCTTTAAAAAACCTGTAAAAACTACAGTTAAGTTTTAAGTTGCTCCTGGATACATTATTCAAAACAAATGTAATATATTCAGTCCTGACACACATAAATAAAATGAGCACTCCCTCCACACCAAACAGCATCTTTGTGATGATACAAATTGAATAATAGAAGTCAGCACTCTGAGTGCTGTTCACTAGGTGTTCTACTTCATTGTTCCGTCACATAGCAACTTCAGCAAAGAGGAGGGGCATGTGGAGGAATGAATTATCGGAAAAACATTGGCTTGCTCTTGCACGATGCACTCTCTTCACATATGTGTGTGTCAGTTTTTCCGCTCTATGTGTTGATGTATTACTGCAATATCAAAATGAAAGCTCTAAAGTGTCCTTGGCAAGGACATTTAACATTTCCAGTGAATGTCTCCAAAACATTCACGCTAAAAATCAAGCTTAAGAGAGTATAGAGATGGACAGAAAAAAAGAGGATGAAGTAAGGTTAGAAATAAACAATTGGCTCTGATTAAACAGCCATGAACAGGGTGTTACAAAAAAAGATGTTGTAGTCTCACACCCACACCAGTGAACCCTGCGAAGGGGAACATCGCAATGAATGCCTCCGAGACAATCAGACACAGGCAGGCGGGTTCTGACGTCACACACACGCATGTGGAGAGACGGGGTGATCAGCATCTGCTCTATCGTTATTATTTTTATTTTTTCTTAGAGAAAAGAGGAATGTGAAGGAGGGAGCCCGGGGATGGCTGGTCGTGCAACACTCCAAGAAACATGAAGATCAGAAAAGACGAGCGGAGAAGATGAAACTCACGCAGTGCTTGGAGAAGTGTGAGTGGTAACATCATGACGGTCGCTGTCTGATTCCCACGCACAGAAACGGCATAAAAATAAGTGTGACAGACGTTTCACAATGAATGCACGTGTGCATGCAAACAAACAAACAAACACCCACATATACATAAATGCATATATAGATAACGATATATATATATATATATATATATATATATATATATATGGCAGCCTTCATATGCCAAAATAACACTTCGGTGAATCAAGCTGTTGCATAACTGTCATGTTTGTTATGCAATTTTCATTAAATGTAAACCAACTGAGACCCCAAGTATAAGAGCATAAAACAAACAAACAAAAACAAAAAAAAATGCTTGCTGTTATGTCCAGCCACCAACCACAATTCATATTTGAAGTGTCATTTAGGTTGAAAATTTAGGCAAAGAACTGAATTCATAAAACGGAAAAGTACCCAGGAAATCTTCAGCTACTCAAAGAACCTTTGAGTGCCTACTCAGAGACAGTATAAGATTTCAGAGATATGTCCATAGCCACAGAAAACGGACCAGAACATGTATCTTGATTCTTCTAGGTGCACACCTTTATTTATCTAGTAATATTCCTCCAATCGTTTAGCACTCTAAGTCCCCACTCTAGATTTCATTTTGATAATATATTACACATCACAATGTTTAATTGCAAATTTAACAATTCAAAAATCTAAATAATAATAATTTAAAAAAAAACATAAAATACTGTAAAACAAGAATAATTGAGCAAGTGTTCTAGTCAGAATACAGCTTGCCCCTTTTTTTTGTGCAAAACGCATCAGACTGTGGATTGAGGCTGAGACTGCGCTCAAACAATGTTCAAACAACACATTGAGCTCCCGTTCCAAAAAGACTCAAGTGAATGTGTTTTGGTTCACTTTTTATGTAGCTGCAACACATCCCCTATTTCACTCAAGCATCATGTTTTTCTCTGCCACAGTTTATCCATTACAGTGACCCTTCAAGACAACTTCTGGAGACATCTCTTAATTTCCATCTCTTTATGGGCCATCTGCTAATAGCTACTATTAATTAAAAAAGACTCACAATTTGCAGAAAAATTATTTTGTTAATTTTTCAAAAACATATTTATAAATACAACCCACTGCAATGTCCAGCGGAAATGAACACTACAGACATTAAAACACCAGCAGCTTTTATTCCTTTTCAAATAAATGATGATTGGGAGCAGATTATTGATTAATAAAGGTTTTTTTCATGCAGTTCCTCACACAATACTATGTTGTGACCTCAATATACCTTTACCATACTGTAGATCATGACTTGAAACTAAAATATTTTGACATTTATACCACATAACCAGCTCCATATGGACGACTTTCTGACTCACCCTGTACTGTTCATGCTTTACAGAGCATTTAGGTACAAATTCTGCATAACAATAATAACAAAAAAGAGCTAAAAGGCATTAGCAAATGCATTTATTCTTCTCAGATTTGCTCTTGTTAGTACATGTTTGTTAGGGTTTTTTTTTTTATTAGGGTGTTTTATTTAAATTGTGATGTCTAAAAAGTGACACAATGCATTGTGGTGACTATCTTCATTGGTCTGTGTTTGTCAGTGCAGTGTGAATTGGCCTTTAAATGCTATAAAGCAATAACCTTTCAGCGCCACTCACCAGACATTTCATTTCCGAACTGTGATACGAACAACAATTAAGGTAATAAAACATTGCCAGTTTCACATTCTGTTTTGGATAAAAATGAGCATGCTTTTAGTGTCACTCAATCGACATTTCATTTTAAGTGTCATGAAATGTGCAAAAAGCACTGTTATAGCATTTTGCTGAAATGTCACCACATGCACATATTTCCAATGAGCCTGGGTTGCTCATAACTCTGCTAGTTCATTTGTGACAATTCTGTGTGCTGCTGGTGCTTGCAATATCCTTCCTTCCCCTGATAACATCTCTGTCAACAATGTGCACTGCCAGAGGGATAGTGAGAAAGACAGAGGAAACGCTGTGGAAAATGGACTCTGTTATTTTTAGGGCTACCTGGGGGAATTATAGCAGTCCGGCAGCAAGAGCAATGCAAGTGGGTAACCTGGTTTTCCTTGAAAGAGATACACGATGATAATATTTCCAAAGCACTGTCTAACAAACACGTGCTGTCACTGTCATCCTGCGTCTGTCTTCTTCGTTCTTTCACCTCATTCTACTTCTGCCGATTTTCTCTCTCGTCTTATCTCATTACTTCCTTCCTAGATTCATTTTTCACACTTATAAACGGCCCAGCCCTACCTGCTCTTCTCGCACTTTTTCATTTATTGATATACGGATATATTAAGTTACGCCTCCATAGTAAGGTCTTGCGCTTTGTGTGGGCTACCGAAGCCATCACTTGACAGTGCAATATCACTTACACACAGGCAACCCATTAGCCAGGCGTACTTACTGATAATTGGAAAAACAGAAGCTTGGGTTTGCATGTACCACATCGCAACCACAACATGGCATTATTGAGGGCAACAACGCCAAGCAACTCAGTAACACTTAGCAACTGCTTCTAAAGAAACTGTTGAACCTTAAAAGCATTGGGTAGAAATGTGTCTGAATGCATTTTAAAGGTCATGCAGGCAATGCCAAATTCCATACCTCCCGCGATGCAGCACAAAAGCAGACATAAAGGCCCGGAATGGGTCAAGATGGCAGACTAGTCAGAGTCAATCCATTTCAAGACACAAACACAAAAAATATTAAAGCTAAATGGAAGAAATTAAATAACCAATAAATAACATTAAATATTATATCAACAAATTTAACAAAAAACAAAAGTTTAAACAAAATCAATTTAGAGACGTAACTTCTCAGAGAATGCTTTAGCATGCTAACAATTTTTTGAACTGGTAATATGATAAAATCTTTCTCAGAAGTTGTTTTTCATAATTTTCACCTTTTAAAACACAATTTATCACTACCATTCCTATCCACATTTTTGAAGTAGAAGGGGAATATATTTTTTTTGTTTGTTTATACACACATACATTAGTGTCATAATACAGAAATTAACTTTTACTCAGCAAGGACATATTAAATTGATTAAAAGACAGTAAAGACTTTTATAAAAACTTTTACATTGTTACAAAAATCCTTCTGAACTTTATCAAAGAATCCTAAAAAAGTATGTTTTTCAAAAATATTAAACAGAACAACTGTTTTCAGCACTGATCAGACGAAATATTATTTGAGCACCAAATCATATTATTATGATTTCTGGAGGACCATGTGACACTAAAGAAAAGGGTGCAAAAAAGGGGTATAAAATGATTATTTAAAATGTTGTTAATCTGTTTAAACCAGCTAGTTATTTAAACATAAACCAGCCTAATTATAAAAGGTTTAAGACCCTGATAATGAAAATATGCTTTTTATCTGCAGATAAATATTCCATTTTTATCTGTGGTATGTCATTCATAACATCCTAAGCCAGACTGAGATAAGGAAGCAAACGAGAAACAGCAGTTCCTTTGACTTGCTTATGGACAGCAATTCCCAGAGAGAGACTGTACTGCATAGAGGAGAATGAAGGTCGTCACCTCTGATTCCAGTTATGTAAGATAAACGGTAATACACAGTGGGGATGTGAAGGGAAAATGACAGAGCACAACAAGCGAGGACTATCAGAGAAAAACAAAATGGGCAGGTTGATAATAAAATGCGGAGAATGAAATAGAAAGAGAGGGGGCGTTAATATATCCGCAAGAGCGTCAGAATTTTAAAGGGGAGAATACAAAGGGCATCTGTCTGTCCGTCAAAATGCATCCAGAGGTCATTCTAAAGTAATCTGAATGTCCTTTGACTGGTCCTACGTGATAAATTACTGCTTATAAAGCAACAGCATGGTGAAGGAACATTTGGTCGAGCTTCAATCAGATGACTGTAACCTTGCTATTGACCTGCATTCAGAGTGTGTGGACACAGCATTATCGTGACACAGTGATGAATGCAAACTGCAGGAACGGCATAAGGATGGGGGCAGGATGGAGATGTCATCTTTGAAAAATCGCTTCATGTGCTTGACTCTGATATGTTGAAGTACTCACAAATGAGAAAAAACTGCTTCCTGCCAAGCAGCCGGGACTTTGACAATCCGGCAATCAATCAGTTTTTTCAAAAAGGCTTAAAAAATATCAGCCTAACTCTTGGCTGAAAGACTTTTTCGGCAGGTCTGATCGGGTCAGTTCACATTTTTTTTACTGCCTTGCTAATATTTTCTCTGGCCTGGTCACACATGTGTTAAGTAGTAACATATATGTGTCAGAAAATTGTAAATAATTATTTGAATTAAACTTTTATTACTGTTCTTTACGAACAAAAAAGCTTCTTTCCGATGCTGGAAAATTATAGCATGTAGTAGGGTTTTTCAAGGGTTTTGTTTAAGTCACAGACACAGACACCCCTCAGGCAGACTCTCAGCAAATAGATAATTATCCACTATAAAACAAAGCTGATGATCCTATTTATAGCCATTTCATAAGGAACATTAACTAACTTTGAGCATGCATGATATATTGGCACCATATTAGCCAATATTAGTGAATTGTTTTATCGGTTTTGGCCGATATTGAATATTTAGTTGTGCATGTTCATTTTCCATCCCATGGCCAAACGTTCACTTAAAACGTAAAACCACACAAATGCAATCTTTAAAAAAATGTAAAAACATTTTGAAATGTGTTTTTATAGTGTTTAATGCCCTGTCAGTTTATTTTTGTACCTAAACAAAATGTAAATCCCCTATTGTGGATTATTTTTTAAATTACCTTTCAAGCAGTGTGTAACACAGCTCTAAAACCCCATTTACACTAATGCATTTTCATTTTAAAACGGCATTTTACAATGAAAACAATCCTTGTTTACACTGGCATTTCAGGAACAATCACCGTTTACACTACGCAACCTAAAACGCATGTCACATGACCATTCATGCATGTACAACCATAGATGTATAGGTAGATGCTTTATTATTTAGATTGTGTAGATGTGTCTACATGCTTCGAGCCATTGAATGGGGAATCTACCAGTGCATATCTATGATGTCATAGTTTACGCGGTGGACAATGACTCATGCCTAAAATCAGAGGAAATAATAGATGACTGACACTCATGGATAAGCACCAAACACTGATTGTAAGCCCAAACTTCACAAAAACTGTAAACTGTTTATTCAAATCTGATTGGTTAATTACAATATTGTCCCAGGGTCAACAAAGGCGTTGATCCAGGGACATCTTGCACTTGGCAAAATCAGGTTAGCATGAATGTAGGCGGCCAGGTCATTGTTTTCAAAAGTCTCAGTTTTGCTCAGTTTACGCTGAAATGTAAGCCCAGAGTTTTCAAACTAAAACACACTACAAAACATCAAGTTGTAAATCTGAAAGTGCAGTATGTATTAAGTTAGTGTCTCTCGAAAGAAAGAGTCGACTCTGAATCATTGAAACGAGTCATTTTTAAGGTGAATCCCAAGACGTTTCATGTTGAAATCAAAAGGAAACATGCTTGTTGGCCTTTTCCTATTGGTCTGAATAAAAATGCTAATTCATTCTTTGCCACTAGGTGGTGCTTTTGGAGCTGTTTCCTCTGTAATGCTGCTTTATCAGGCATTACAGGCACGGTGAAATGGAAAAGTCATTCAGAGGACTAATAAGCTGTCCAAGGTTTAGGAGCTGCTTCTAGCATTAAAACGATTTGTGAATTACTCTTAATGAAAATACTTTCCCTAAAATTAGGAGTGTCACACCTCTACTTTTTAAGAGTTTTCGGCAACTTTTAGCCTTAAGACTTTTTGTGAACACAGATTGAGAAAATAAAGATTTAGCATTTAAATAGTAATTTTTTCGTAATTCTTTCCCCCCTGCAGTACCTTTACAGATCCCCAGGGGTCATAAGTCTTTCAAAAAATTCTCATCTTTGTTTTGGCCAAATAATAAGATTATTTTGTCAGCAATGTTTGATATATTACAACAAATTTCATTTGTATGGTATGCATTAAGGTATACAAATGTGTACGGATACACCAACTGGCTTGAAACACTCTCACATTTCGGTTGAGTTTGGAATTTCTTTTTAGTTTGCCACTTTCAAGAAATTTCGGAATCTGGCCGGTGAGATTTGCACAGTGCCAGTCCATCATAAACAAGATAGCAAGAGAAGCCCCGATAACTATAAAAAGCATCTGAATACTTATTGCCAATTCATGGTCTGCACTTATAAACAGACCGTGTCTTCGAACAACCGGAGCATGTTTGTGATTCATGCGACAGCCAGAAAACTCTTGAAACCTGAAAAGAAGATCAAAAGGAACATTTTACCATCTGTTCTGTACTGAGGGACCTCAGGCTATTTAAAAAAAAAGGGAACATGAACAAAAAACAGGAAGAAGGTACTGCATTTTTTGACAGCTTTGTGAGATCTGTCAGAAGTTTAAAGGATGGGGAAAAAGCAGCACGTCACTTTGGACTCAACGACTATTGCAGTTTTAATCTCATCATACAGTATCTCTCACATTGGCCTGCACGACCTGCCCAGGCATTCATGAATATTCCATCCTAATGGAAAGCTTGTTGTGTGTTGCAATGGCCCACAAGCAAAAGTTTGCCAGGCTGCAAGTAACTTACATAAACGTCTTCCTAAATTATGCATGGGAAATATAAAAAAAACTCTGGAGAAAGTAATGAAATCATACTAGTTTGGCCATGAATCATGATTATCTGTCCACGGGGTGCTGAAGTACTTTATAAGTGTATTACAAGTGCGCATGCCGAAGTGCTTAGCTCTGTATTGTTCATGGCTCAGTGAACCAAATCCCACTAGGAAAGATCTTAAATGAGAAACGTTCAGATTTGAATGAAATTACTTTTAATTCTGTACATCTCAAAACTCAAAATTTAATTATAAGTGATCACTTCAATCAAAATGTGAGTGGGTGACAAATATTAAAATTGGTTAAAGTACAAAACTTATAATAAATACATTTAAGATTATATTTAAAGACAAATCTTGTGCACATTCATAAGTCAAACCACTTAAAAAGTTTCAAAGACAGTCTCAAAACTGTGGTTTTGCTTTGGTCACAAACATGTAACCAATCCTGTCAACTTGTGGGTGGGAGTAGATATATGAGTTTGTGTGATTTAGTCATCATAATCATGATTATGTGTATACTATATAAGGTATAGCTATAGCTGTGTAACATTCAAGCCATTTCAAGACAGAAATGAATAATACGTTAATGGCATAAAACATTTGAATTAAGTAATTTTGATCATTAAAGATGTGTATTAAGAGATAATATTTGGGACATTAGGGAGACTTTAATGTAGAATTATGAGGTGCAGCAAGATTATGGACTGACAAAATTTTACAATGGGTGGGGCTAACACCTTGAAAAAGGCCACAAGCTGAAACATTAAAGGTTCCATAGAATGCATTGAGAGAATATTTTAAATTGTTCTCTGATATGTACATAGAAGGTATGTAGCTTAGTTAAGGGGAAAAAATGCCCAGAAACGGTTTTACAGGTCCATTTACAACCCTAGAATTTGACCCTAGAATGAAACAGTC
>JAUCMU010000021.1:9210698-9229069 GCA_032275025.1 Enteromius treurensis | reverse complement strand
TTGTCATTCTGGTTGTGTTTTATTGTTGTAGTCGCTGCCTTGTCAGCCTTTGTTTTGTAAATCGTGTTTGACTTCAGTAAAGTTTCTAAAATTGAAGTTCCTCGTCTCCTCTGCTTTCTGCCCTCGCTGAGAGGTGCGGCTGCAAACATCACCACGGGCACCTCTACGTGACACAGAGAGCTCTGCTCACTTCCATGAAACACCACTGCTCACATTCTCAAAACACTTAAATATTCGAACATTGACTTGTGATGCTTTAATAAAGACTTTTTAAAATCCCTAAAAATTTAAAAAATCTATAGAAATATTACTACCAAAATATTGAGAAGACAAAATGCCCTGTCACTCATTGCTTGTCATGGCCAGACTGGACAAAAACGTATTAAAATGGCAGTGATTTGATCATATCTGGTTAGCACTCAAGGTTAAGCTGTTTTATTAAAGGAGCCCAACAGAAGACAATCAAGACCTGCCTATGGGACTGTGACTGCACTTTTACACATTCGGATTAAAAAAAGAAAAAAAAATTAATGCAAGTTTCCTAGCTTATCTAAATCATCTCGGAAATCATCTAGCTAGCTTATTGTTGTTATTAGCTCAACACTAAATGACACCACTTCCTTGTATGAACAAAAAGCGGTAAAGGACTTCATAGTCAGGTCTGAGAGTATTTCTAAAGGAGACACAGGTGGCAAGGCTCGTCTCTCACCACTTACAAATGACCCTCTTCAGAAATTCAGCCAATTTCTCAGCCAAACTGATCCTTTCCTTGCACATTTCCTGACCTGCTCACAACTGGCTTTTTTCTTATAGGTGAATAAAAAACAGAGGAAAAGCAGGTTGTACAGGACAAAACAATGTGTCTTTTTTACAGCTCTGTCAAAAGCCAGTTCAAAGCAGCATAAATCATAATTACATGTTGCAACAATGAGCAACATGAGAAGTGCTTTGTGTCTGGGAATAGCTAAGAGGCTAACGTGATTCACCTCCAACGTCAGACCCTTAAATTAGCTCCTGCAGACAGTCTCCCACCACGAAAAAAGGCGGTGCTGCTAATTAAGTAAACAAAAATCAAGCCAAAAGTCCAAACACAATTGAGAAAAAAATTAGATATATATATATAAATTTCCTTTTAACGAATTCCCAAAACATGATTTAGTCAGCCACCCAACATTGCACCCCAATGCAAATTGAGAAAACATAATGCCTGTTAGAAGTGGAAATCAAGCTTTTCAAAAACAAAGCTTGTTCAGGAGCTTTTTCGTGGCACATAACTGTGTGCGTAGTTTTGCTTTGTTAAATTGCAAATAAGTACTGCAAACCTATGCAGAGATCAGAAAGAAGAGAACTTATCAAAAACAATTCTATAATTACAGAAAAAGTCCTGTCTATCTCCAAATATTTATATTTCACCATTAATTAATTGTTTTAACATGCAGTCTCTAACTGGAGCATTTTAGCATTCTTTGTCCATTGAAATTTAAGTAAAACAATAATTAAAAATGAATTATTTTGTGGACATTTTAATCCTTAAGCTCTCCCAGTTGTGATCATGTCAATCCTGTTTATTTAAGTTAATTTTACATCTATTATCCACGGATGAGCGACTACATTCTTTAAAAGCGCTTCAGCACCTGGAGCTGTCCAGTGCATCATTACTAATGACCGTCCGCTAAACCTCAATACACACGACCTACACAAATCTAAAGAAAAATCAAATCTAACTGTATTTCATCACTATATACCGACAGTCGCTCACGAATCAAAGCCTGCCAGTCTTGGGCAATCCAGTGCTTTGAAACAATTACATCGTTAAACGGGATTAGCCTACCTATCACTCGCCACATCAGCTCACTATAATGCGGCTGTGCAGGGACTGTTGTTTTCTTATTACACAACACAGCGAGCCTGCTGATGATGCAAATGATGTATAATATAATAGTTAAAGTTTGCTATTTCCGATATATTTACCAATTGAAATTTATCATAGGATTAACCATTCCTTCGATAAATGTCAAAACCGAGTTTTAAAACGTAATCGTGAACATCATCCTTCATGCATGGGTGCTCTACAGTAAGGAAAAGTTATTTATAGTGTTGTACGGGACAAACCACATCATCCGCTGTTATTTCTCTCTATAGACTGGTTATTTACTCTATAATATTTTATAAATTAATCAGGTTATAAATCTCGCTGACCGTCTGAAACAAATCATTAAATATCATCGGTCGTTTAATCAGCTGTGCTTTCGTAAAGATCATATCCGTTACAGCGCAGTTTTTGTTGCATTTGACGATCTACTTGCAGCGGCTGAGCAATGCTGATGCCAAACCGCGAGCGTCTTCTTTTGTTTAAAAAAAACCTCCCCGTATTGATTGCATTTGCGCAACGAAGAGGTCCTAAACACAGTTTTGTTTAAAAATATGTAAATGCATATTGGACATGTAACGCTTCCCGTGTCGCCTTGCGTCGTATTTACACGGACATTTGTAAATCACTCTGTAAAACATGGCTGTGCGCTGTTTGCCACTGTAGAGCTCGTAATGGTGTAACCCGCACTGCAATACTCCGACCATACACAACTAAACATACATTCCATGAAAAATACGGGAAAGAGCACTCACGGCGTGTCACAGACCCGTCCTCTGCTGACATGTCTTCGGTGAAGGGCCAGGCACCCCAGAAGTGCTGGTTAATTGTATGAGGCTGATGCCCGCTGCTCTCTACTGCTGTTGTTGGTTCAGATGCTCTCAGCGAGGAATCAGAGAGAGTTTGAGCGCCACTGCTGAAGATTCAATATAAAACATCACCGACACAGCACTACATAACCCTCATGTCCTGTTCAGATGGGCTTTACTTCCTGGTTGTTTCGGGTCCTAGAGACTCTTGGGCTGTGTGGACACCCTTGCGCAAAGAAAATATATTCATTTATTTTATGTATGGAAAAAATGCAGTAGCCTATTATATATTGTGTTAATATATCACAATATACTGAATAATAGTCCTACATAATAAATTGCCTCTTTTCTTTTATTGAAAAATATGTTTACTTATAAATTGTGTATATTGTGTAATTTCATATGCAATTATGCACTGAATATAAAATTGTTAAATACATAAATGCATGCGTGATAAAATATGGTACTGTGTGTACTGTATTTAAATACGGTATATTCAGACACATACATTCATTACATACATTAAAACATTTTAAGCATATATTGTGATAAATTATCCATCACTTTAACAAGACGTCCAACTGTCCAAAAATCATATTAATGTGAATATATACATCAATATAAATGTATTGTGATTTATAATTTAGTTATATCATATCATATGTGGAAATGTATAATATATTATTGCATAATTTCTAGTATATCCCTGTATATTTTTGTTTCAGTAAAAATAATAATAATAATGAAAATAGTTTATTTCTTCCCCCCCAAAAATTATGATCTAATAAAGCCCCATGGTGCATGCATTCATGAAGCCGTAAACCTTTTAACCAAAGAAATATATTATTAAAAAAAACTGTTTCGTTTAGGATCAGCTTAAGCCCTACAAAAAGATTGCTGAAAAATGCAGCAATATCACCCAGGCATGAGTGCTGCATAACTGTGATTCATTGTGTCACATAATATTCAGTAGAACAGCATGAATACATGTGATGTAGCCTCTCTGCTGGTGTGTGATATAAATACATTTCCATTTTTTTAAAACTCGAGCAAAATATCTACTGCATTCTTAGGTACAAAATGTTTTGCAGCCTTATTTACTTGATGCAATAGTACATTTCTACTTTAAGGTACATATTAGTATTTTAAAAGTGCATATTACCTAAGGTGTGCACATATTATTTTTGAAAGTGTACCACCCCAGTGGCAGTTTTGTAGTGCAGTTATACATTTGCCTTGAATACTGTTTATTGTGACATCCTACTTACTACTTGACACACTTCTTTTTGTATATGGGAATTATTCATATTGCATATAGGGCCTAAGAAAGCTGTTCATCTCTCTGCCTTTTCCCCCTGCATCACTCTAGTGTGACTCTAGTTGTTTCCTGCATAATTCAAGTGTGAGTCAATCCAAAATGAGAACAGGCTGCAAGGTGTAGAGAACCAATCAGAGAATCTGTTGCATTTATTAATGGTTTATTCATTTTCTTGGGGTGGGTGAGAGTATATGCCAAAGTTTTCTAACTTTTTAATGGAAAACTTATGAAAATTTAAATCTAGCTATTCAGATTGTTAATAATTTTAATGAATTTATTGTGAATTCTGTTGTCAAACATTGCTTTGTTGAAAAACAGCTGCTGGAAAAGGAACTGGAAGGTCTATAAAATTTGGTTCCTATACTGTTCCATTCAATTAAGGTAGAAAACAGCACATCAATGGCTCGTGTCTGACCAAAGGAAGTTTCCACTGGGCATGTTTTCTTCTCCCCATGCACTCAGGTCATAAAAGCTATGCAATCACTTCTGCAAAGACAAATTACTTTGGAGTTTAGATCACAAATACAGCAGGAAAAATTAACTACAACTTATCTCTGATTCTTTTATTCAACACAGTACAGAATAACCATACGTTTCAAAACTACACGGCAAAATAAACTGTTTAAGGCCACATTAGGTGTTTAACATAAAGTGTTTTTATTGTTGTTTTACTATTATTAAACGACCACAAACACTAAACATTTTCTACTCTAAAATAACAAATGTAATCCCTTATTAACGATGGTGGAAAGTGGAAAAACAATCAAAGCTGACCACAAGGTGGCGCAGTTGTTCAATAGCGTGGAGCTGTGTATGTGAACATATTGGAAATGTTATGATTTAATCATAGAAAGAGCCACTGCGTATTGATTGATCTGGGTCTCCATGGATAGAAATCATTTGATGAAAGCCAATGCGCTATTCATAACTATACTGCATGTACATGCGAATTTGCTGACTAATCGCAGTTAATTCATTTTAAAGGATGAACATTTAAGGATTGATATTTGTCATACAGTATATCTAAGCACATAACCCTTAAAAGTAAGCATATCTCTGATTTACTCAGCTGACTGCTGGCTGGAAGTAGAGAGTGAAATATATGCATGACTGACTTGTCTGTTATTGAGGCTCTCCTTGTAAAGCAAGAATGAATGGCATGGCATGCTAGTCTTACATAGAACATAATATCCTCAACCACAAATTGACCATTAAAAAACAGAAACTCATGCACATAATGGATGTGTTTCCATATGTCCTGAAAAAGATCAATGGGGTTAGATAAAGTTTAAAAGAGCTTATACTGTTTTCCTTAAGTCACATTGTAAAATATTTGTATCACTAACAAACTTTCCCCCATAGATTTATCTTAAGATTAACTTCATTCTAATTTATTTAAGGTAGTAGGCTAATTCAAGTTCATTTAATCAAATTATAATTACTTGGCAAAAGTGTTATTAATTACAGCTGGTTCTAACTTTTGCACATGTTTACCCTAAAGATGAAGAAAATATTTAAACTCCAGTTTTAAAAATTTTACTATAGATTTTTTTTATAGCTGAGGAAAAATTGATAGGAAGCCTTATACGTTATTATTAATACAATACTTAATACTTCTGATATTCATTTAGCTTTCAATGATTGATTTTTATACTGATCATCTTAAGAATGGGAAGAACAGATGTTCTCTTTCACGACGGTAACTATACAGTGGTCAGTGCACACGTGTTTATGTCCCTGACCGAATGCTTATATTTATAGGCCCCCGCCTCCACATGCTATTGGACGGATCTGCATTAGTAATAGGAAACTCTGGCTCTGATAGGCTGTTCAGTGTTCTTGGAAGAACAGCTGCCTCTTATACCATCACATAACCTACGTTTCACTGCATGCATTATAAACACCGTGGCTATTGAAAAAACAACAACAACAACAACAACAAAAAAAACCCACGAATCTCTGCATTTGATATAGCAGGTGTATCTCGGTTTCGACCCAGTCATCAAAATGAAGTTCGTCAGGTTTATAATGAAGAATGCAGCTTTGGCCAGCGCGCCTCATCACATTGAACACTTCTCCAAATTTTCACCTTCTCCACTTTCTATGAAGCAGTTTCTGGATTTTGGTGAGTGCTCAATCTACTGTGTTATTTGTTTGTTAATGAAATCGCATGCAATCGTAAAATGATAAGGATTAGTCTGATCTAAACGCTGCTTATAACGAAAGGAGTCGCGTGTGGTCAGTTGCACAGGATACAGTTGTTTTCATGCAACTATTTTACACCCTGGTTCGTTTCTGATTAGGTGCACGACTATGTCGTTGCATTGCATGTGTTATAAAAAGCTTCTTGATGCAGAAATCCTTTACTGCTTTGCCAGCTGTGTGTAGCTATGTCCGATTCGGGAACAAAGTGTTCTTTGAATCGGATCTTTTCAGTATATTCGCAGAAACGAGTCATAGAATCAGTCTGGATTTGTTTACGAATCTTATTGAACGATAAAGCGGTCTAAACTCTACAATTTAAACTTGGACTTAGCGGATAGTAAGATAATTTGGAGTATAGCAAGGACTGCCAAATTACTTGAAAAAGCAAACAGCACAAAAGCTTTAAAAAGTTTTTTTTGACTTGTTTATTATTATATTTACTTATTTAATATTTTTTAATAAATAGATTAAAAAAATAATGTTAATGGAGGAGACGTAAATACATTTTAATAGCATATCGTTTTCATATCTATGTTTTTGGGGGCTGATATGGCTGCAACTGAACTGGGACACAAGAAATTACCTTAAATATCCTTATTAATACAATTTATCGACAAAGTAAATATTTCTCAACATAATGTTATACTTGAACTATTTCAGAGTACGTCTAAGATAACGTGAAGACGCATTGCTCCATTGCCTTTCTGAACCGGTTCTTTTAAGCGAACTGTTCAAAAGAACCGGTTCGCAGCAAATGACTCGGAATTCCCACCCAACTGTTCATACACGCGAAGTGTTGCATCATTTAACCGCTGTTGCCTTTGTTTGCAATCACTGCGATGTTCATACAACTGTATTATTCTGTGTGTTAGTACAATGTTTATGAGCAACGTGCAAGCATTTTAGACCCAAACCTACACCATTATAATTAATATTAACGTGCTATATATTTAGGCTATTCGTTACATATTGCTTTCTTCCTTCCAGGTTCCACCAACGCATGTGAGAAAACGTCTTTTGTTTTCTTGAGACAAGAGCTGCCAGTGCGTCTGTCAAACATCATGAAAGAGATCAACTTGCTCCCCAAAAGATTACTAACCACACCTTCTGTACAAATGGTTCAAAGCTGGTGCGTTATACAACATTTCGCTGCTTTTATAATCTGGTTTAACTTTAAACAGATTTGTTGTAGCAACGACATATTGTTTAAAAGGAGATTAGATGGCCACAGTCGTGGTGTTTATATTTAGTATCACACACACCTCGGTCTACTTGAGACTTGGCCAAACTTTGAACTTGCTTAGCTTGTGAACTTTGCCCTATATTCACGTCAGGGAGGGAGCTGCACTTCTTCAAGGAGGGGTATTCTGCTGTGAACTTTGTCCTACTTTCACCCTCATGGTTTAAGGCGTCATACTAACCCCTCGGTGTTGCCTTTTAGGAAGTGGAAACTTGGAAACTCAGGCATAGCCAAAACAAAACAGTCTTCCATTAAAATTCATGGTATGCAACCGTTAACGGTTGTTTTTCCACACAGTCAGTGTTCTTTTAGTGTGGCTGTTTACTAGTTTAAGCCATTTTTTTTTAGTTTAAGCCATATGTATCAGATTTGCAGTTTATATAGTTCATGTCAAAACACAAGTTTGACTTTGTCTGTCCTGAAATTAGACAAACAAATTTCTCAATTAATTCAGTGATGGCATTATTTCAATCCTACTTGTTTTGTTTGTCCTGCTAAGGTATATACAGAGTTTGATGGAGATCTTGGAATTCTTGGAGAAAAGTCCAGATGACCAAAGTGTATTGGAGGAGTAAGTAAAAATGTATTGGGTAAATTTCATGAAAAACATTAAAACTCTACATTTGACCTCAAAATCCACCACAATTTCAATTTAGCACAATTTATCGTCAATAATTAATTATTGTGTGCCATTATTTTCATTGCCGTATTCATTTTCCTACAAAAATTATCATTTGTATCGCTATGTAAAGAACTGAAAGGATTGGCATATATTATTGTCATGAAGATAATGTTATATATATATATATATATATATATATATATATATAATAGGCTTTTTCTCTTGGTTTTGGTGTCAGATATTACCCAGACATGTTCTTCATTGTTCAGTGCACATTTTAACCCTGTTGAATATGCACACAGGTTTGTAAATGTTCTGGTCAACATCCGAAACCGGCACAATGATGTTGTACCCACTATGGCCCAGGGCGTGATTGAATATAAAGAAGTATTTGTTCAAGATCCAGTCACAAATCAGAATATTCAGTATTTTCTGGACCGTTTCTACCTGAGCCGAATATCAATCAGAATGCTGATCAACCAACACAGTAAGCACAATATTCAGACTAAATAATAATTCTTGCTTCGTAAATTACTTGTATTTACGTTGTTGTATCTGATTTTTCAGCTCTTGTTTTTGATGGTGCCACAAATCCAGTGCACCCCAATACCATTGGCAGTATAGAACCTCATTGCCAGGTGGCAGAAGTTGTTAAAGGTACAGAGTATTATGTGAAAATCTATCTTCTATCAATTGGATGAAACCGCATCTATGTAAAGTGGGTGTTTGTTGCATTTGTGCTACTCAAAATTAGTGACCCATTTGTTTAGTCAATACAAAAACACTGCTTTATGTTTCTAAAAAAGTATGTTGTAATCACGTTTTTTATAAAGATGCATATGAAAGTGCCAGGATGCTGTGTGATCAATACTACCTCAGCTCACCTGAGCTGGTGCTTCAGGAACTCAACAGTAAGAACACAGGATTATCATTATGTTAAATAGCATGTAAAATCACAATATGAAAACCTAATACCAAACTTATTACATATGTTGGTTTTCTTTGTTTCATGCATGATTGTTTAGAGCTTAGCAAATGATAGTAGGTTAGCAGCTATAAGCAATTTTGAAACTGTGACTGTGTTCTTTTATTTACAGCTGATAACAGGAACCAGCCTATTAGCATAGTGTACGTGCCTTCCCATCTGTACCATATGCTGTTTGAACTGTTCAAGGTGAGCTGTAGCCCATCTCAAGTTCCTAAGACAATGCTGTTTATTTAAAGCAAGCTTAATTTTGTCATGACGACGGTGTGCTTCTTTCCTCAGAATGCAATGAGGGCGACCATTGAGAACCATAGAGAAGGTAGTAATCTTCCACCCATTCAAGTTATGGTAGCCATAGGAGGAGAGGACCTCACTATCAAGGTGATTTTAATTTGAAAGACTTAAATGATTTGTTCACAGAGGCATTATTGAAGTATGCTGTAAACAACTTATTTAAAACACAAATGTAGGCCTTTTCCAGTAAAATGTAATTTATGCTTTTTTAAAAAAGGGTCATATGGTGTTGCTAAAATAGCCATTATTTTGTTTATTTGGTGTAATGATTGGCCAGATATCCAGTCTGTTGTGATAGGTTGAATACCTCAAGCGTGTGAGGTATGGTCTCTACAGCCTGTCCTCCAACAAAAACGACTCTGTAAGTCGTTTCTGCAAGTACCTTATCGTATTAGTTGGAGGACATGTTGGTCTCTACCATATTTGGAATATCAGCTTCCATTGTGGCAGCAACAATACTACAGCGAGAATGAAAATTATGCCTTCACTCTTTGTGTAAATATTTGAGTGGTGTTATGCAAATTTTCCAAAACAGTGATGTAGGTATGTGGGGGGCGTGTTTAAATTAGGAGTTTCAAGAAGGCGTAAACAAGTCTTAACTTTTATAAAGAATATCTCGATCATATATACGCACAAACAGCTTGTGACACTCCAAAGACAAAAGGAAAACTTGAAATTGCATCATTTGACCCCTTTAATTTAGATTTTCTTGGTTTTATTTTTAACTTATTTGGTCACCGTATATTAGGTGACCTTAACTACTATGCACTTACATTTAAATTCATAATTTAGTACAATGCACTTATTGTGTACATAGATGTTTTTACATTGAACGTGTTTTAAAAAAAAAAAACCTATTTAATTACATCCGTAATTAATATCTGTAATTACATTTATAATTACACTGTTGACCCAGCCCTTACATCTTAATCCACCCCTAAACCTACCCATACCACCAATCCTGTCTCTAACCTAACCCGTATCCCAACTCAGTAGCACCTAATGTTTTTTATAATACAATATGAACCCAATAAGGACGTTCCACTTATTTATTATTTAAGTACATAGTAGTTAAGGCCACCTAATATAAAGTGTGACCAATTATTTTAAGATTCAAATCACTTTAAAATGGCAAACATACTTTAAACCATTTGCTTAAATTACTATATGCTTACAGGCTATTTAAAATGTAAAAAATATACTTTAGATTAAAATAATGAGGTTTTAATTTTTGTTGCAGTGATGGATTGAGTCTGTGTGCTTAATTGTAACTATTGTAAATATATATTTTTTTAAAGATTAATTTTGGGGCGTTTTTGCCTTTATTACATTGTATAAATCACAACTGACAGGAAGTGAAATGTTAGAGAGATAGGAGGACGGGACCGGGAAAGGTCTGCGAGCCGGAACTCGGAACTCACAACACCTGAAGCGCAACAGTACTGAATGTCAGCGCACTGCCCACAAGGCAGTCCCTGAAAATGATTATATATATATATATGTATATTATTGTTAATATTTAGTTATCTTTTTTAACCTTATGGTTGTTAAACTCATTAAAAGTTCATGTGATTGTAGTGTGATGTAAATGCAGCCATCAGTCATTTTCCCATCGGTGAAACACCTGCTGTTGCATAACACAGTACAAGAGAGCAGACTGGCCTTGTTGTTTGGTCACCTTGACAATGCTGATTTAAGTCCTGTACATGCTAACCAGTCATGATCAGGGGTGGAAGTCATGGCCAGTGCCTGTCTGTTGGTCTGTCATCTCATCTCTCACTGATAACCCAGTTTTTGTTTGTTTTTTCATTTCATTGTGCCCCAATTCTCTCTTTCTCATAATTACTCTCTCTTTCATCCACTTTTTATTCTAATAATGTCATTTTTGTCTTTGTAGATGAGTGACCGAGGTGGTGGAGTTCCCTTCAGGAAGATAGAAAATCTCTTCAGTTACATGTACTCCACAGCACCAAAACCCCAGATGGATGATAAACATAGGGCTCCCCTGGTGAGACTTCACTGCATTACACATTAAATACAAATGGGATTGCAATTTACATATATTAAGGGTTATTATAGTTAGCTAAAACCAATAAAAAAAATTTTGTTAATTAAAATAAAATGGGCATCAACTGAAAACTTTATTTTTTTATTTGAGCTATTATAAAGAAAGTATTTTAATTTCTCATTTTTAATCATTTAAGTGTATAGGCATTTTATATATAAAAACAAAAATGCATCAGAATTACTAAAATAATAGCTGAAAAAATATATATATGAAAAAAAACTGAGTACAAAATATTAATAAAAACTATAATAGTTCAGTAATCTCAATAATACTTATAACACTGCCTCTTTATAATATTAGCCAACTTTTGTCCACAGGCTGGGTTTGGTTATGGGTTGCCCATTTCTCGACTCTATGCCAAGTACTTCCAGGGTGATCTTCAGCTGTACTCAATGGAGGGCCATGGCACTGATGCAGTCATTCACCTAAAGGTAGATTTAAACCCTACTTAAAGTGATAGTTCACCCAAAAATTGAAATGGAAATTTCTGTAATTCTTTTTTTTTTAGAAGAATACTATTCTATTATTCGCACAATTTTTTTTTTCATTTAAAAACACTAGAAATATCTTGTAAATGAGAGAATACTCTGCTCTGTGTTGTAACAGATTACATCATGTGTTTTCTCCTCAGGCTTTGTCCACTGACTCAGTCGAGAGACTCCCAGTGTTTAATAAGACAGCTCGACGGAACTATGAAGTCACGCAGGGGGCAGATGACTGGTGTGTCCCCAGTCGAGAGCCTCTGGACCTGGCCGTGTTCAGACTGGCCAAGTGAAAAGAAGCCTCCAGGAAGGATAAAGGACAGTGCTATGACTGACTGAGATGAGTGAATGGGGATGGCCATAGTGTCCATATGGCAGAGTCCCAGTTTACCACTAACTGTGAATCCAAGTAGTCTCTCAGCAATACTGTAGATGTCACATGCGATTGGTTTCCTCTGCACCATGACTATAATTTAGTTTTTTTTAAAGGTTTAAGAAACTAGTCTTTGTCACAGTGTTACCTTAAATAATACTAACTCATATGAATTGGGACAGATTGCCAGGTTAATCTGCACTTAATAGCTCTTCCTTTACTGGAAGTTCCAGTGTGAAGTGAGTCAGACGGACAGTTTACAGAGGTCCTGCCCTCTGCATTAGAGGAAAGGGCCGGCTAGGCTAGTGGAACAAGCACGTAACAACAGATTTTTGCCATGAACTCGGAGATAAAGGGCCAAGACGGGGTGTTAAAAATCAATATGCAACCTGTGGTGGATCATTTATGTTAAAGTCTACTAAAAGACTGCATTGCATTCAATCAAGAGACATTTGTAATAACATGACTGATTGCTGCTGTAGTAGTATTCCTTTTCAGAATGTCCAGAAGAGAAAGAGTCCAGAAGAAGGCCGTAATTTTGACTGTATTAGTGTGTGGCCAAACATGTCATTGTGATCCCTGGTGTGTAAGAGTTTAAGAAAGAACCAGTTAGAACTAGGATGTACCAAGCATTTCAATCACAGTGTTTTGTACGTTTATTCTTAAACACGCTAAATCATTTTAGATACCTCATTGACTGAAGTTAGTTTCGCGATGTCAACTCGATGACCTTTGCTCAGCTGTTGCCTTTTTGGTTTGGTGGGCCTTTGGCCACTAGTTCTCTGTGATTATTATATAGCATGAAATCAGAGCTTCTAATTTCAAGCCTTCTCCTTTGAGAGCATGCCTACTGTATTAAATCAACCAACTAGTACCAAACAACCTTACATGTAAGGACCATATTTTGTGTATTTATATTTGAGTTTTTGTTGTGTTACCCTTGAAAATCTAAACTTTATTTTTGTAATACATTTTTCATCTTAAGCAAATGAAGTGTATAGAATGGAAATAAACACAATTTTTGTGAAAATATTGCAAAAATATGAGTCATCTATCCATAATATATCTCCAGTGCAAAAGTTGTCTTGTCTGAATCAGGAGAGAAATATGCACAAGACAAAGCACTTGTATGAGTAAAAACATTTCAAAACAAATATGTTGGTGGAATTTAATGAACAATTGAAGAAACTTTATTATGGATTATGAACTGGTACTTTTGGCCAAAAGGGATGATTTAAAGTTAAACCTCCTTAATGGATTTGTTTCATTATTCCTCCTTAATAATGGATCTGTTTTTCACTTTTCAAGATGTTATAATGATGAACTGGAGTCATGCCAATTACTTTTTATCATATTTTTTCATTGTAATTTTTCTGTGAGCTGACTCTCATTCTGACGCCACCCATTCACAAAGTATCCATTGAGGGTCAAGTGACGTAATTCTAAATATCTTTATCTATCCCAATGAAGACATGGGATCTATATGTTGGATGACCCAGGAATTTAAAAAAAAATTATTATTATTTTAGAGCAAGGCTGAATTGTGGAGAGAACAAAGATGATTGACAGGTGTAGAGATTCTACACATTGGTCTTTCGCCCAGTAAGGCAAAGGTTACATTTCATAGTAAACAACACACCACTTACAGTCGGCGGTTACATGGAAAGTGAGGTCAATGGGCAACAATGAGAAGCATGAATGGAACAACAAGCCTGGACAAAACAATGAACTTAGCAAATCTGTCCTGCAGTAAATAAAGGTGAAGTGATAGAACAAAATTACTTTCTGCTGAATGTCAAAATGACAACAGGGTCATATTGTGTCCACAGGGAATACTGTGTTCTTGATAGATTAACCTTCTCAAGAACTGCTTGATAAACAAGTGCTCCTCTTACAATATATCACATACCATAAAACACGTGCTACGTGGCACTCCATGTAAGGCTAGATGGATAGCTTGTTTACGTCCTGATGTCTCTGAAATGTTGCAGGCCTAGATAAACATTAAATCAATGTGCTAACCTTTCCTTTATCTAATTATTTTGACATTTTTGAGCAAGACAGCTCTTGCTCATAATTTATTTGTTTGAATGGTGTTTTTTGTCTCCAAACACTCTCAGAAATAAAGGTACAAAAGCTGTCACTGTGGTGGTACCTTTCCAAAATGTACACTTTTGTACCTATTACTTTTGTACCTATTACGTATGTATACTTTAAGCAATATGTATCTTTAAGGTACCAAGTTAGACTCTTTGGCACAAACATGTACCTTTTGAAAATGTACCGCCCCAGTGAGCTTTTGTACCTTTATTTCTGATAGTGCACTTTCAAAAAAAATAATTTACAGAAATAAGGAAACATCACTGGGATAATAACCTCATAGTATCTATCACACAGACACACACACAAACACAAATGTTTATTTTGATGAATCTCAATTTAGGCAAAACAAATAAATAAATAAAAAATCATAATTATGACAAGTAAAAATGTTTTCACATTTTCTGCTGTCATAAAATGACTTTTCTCTCATATTTAACTTCTGTTAATTATGTTTAGCTTGTAACCTTTCACCATTCAGTCATAATTTTTACTTTTTATTCTATAATTTAATCTTTTGTCATAATTAAGACATCACATACTTTCATTTTTTCATTATTTGATCTATATCTGTATCTATATATCTTATTTGATCATTATTTGCTATATGCTATGCCACACAGATGCATAAGACTGCATGAGTATCTAAGCATTAAAAAGAAACTCAAACAGATGGCTTCCCTTCATAGAGCGCCCTGTTAAGCAGCTGTTAAAAACCTCTTGTGCTAGAATCTACAGAGACGTGCGAACAGCAATGAGCAACCGTATGCAATTCCAGGAACCTCAATAGGAAAAGTACAGCCTTCAAAGCAGGCCATAAAGGATGGAGTGTACGTGTTTGTCTGCGGGTGAGTGGAGATGGAGGGGTCGTCGGATGGGGTAGGGGTGAGTAATGTATGCAAACATATCACAGTTCACAACAGGCTGTAATCGGTTTGTCCAGGCGGCCTTTCTCATTTTGGCATGCCTGTCATTCCCCAGGGCTGTTTACTGATGTCTCCTGCTTATGTAAAAAGGCTGAGGCCTGTGCTTCACATCAAAACATGAACAATGTTTTCCTAGGTGGACTATTGTACTGACTGGCCTGGTCTTATCTAATCACACAATCGACTGCTCATTGCTCTGTTGACAGTGAGAGTTGAGGTTACTGCCGAAAGCTTTATTAATACATAACCATACGATGTGTGGCATGGTTTTTACAGTTAAGGAATCAGATCGAAAGCACAATGTTCTGTTGACTCTATTCCATTAATAAGCACAGATAAAATAACAGTGGATGATGTTTATTTAAAAGAACTCTACGCCCTCAAATAGAAATTACAGGTGGTAACCTTTCAGTATATGTAGACTTCAGCCACTGATTTGTAATTTTAAGTTACTAATATACCTTTATGATGATAACAGGTGCAAAAAAGGTACAGAAATGTACCTTTTAGCTTTGTATCTTAGAGAACTGCTGTATGAGTGGATTCTATTTTTCTGAGTGGTTCATTTAATGAGCCACCAGTGAAACTCATCACTCCCATTTTACTCATTAAACTTGTTTGATCTGATTCCTACAATTAAAATACTTTATTTGGATGTTTGTTTCATATATAATTTAGTCAAATTGTTAAAAACACACAAACAAGGATCTATATACTGTATACAAAGGTATATAAACACATACATATCTACATAAAATGGAATAAAATACAACATAAAAAAATAAATTCTTAGTAAGCCAATAATGTAATTTTTCACTGTTTTGTGATCATTCCATCATTAGATAAATTCTCCAGAAAACGTTTAATTGTCAAAGTGTATATTTATGGTACATGGTTATGTAACATGGTTTGTAACTTACAATTTCCTGTCCAGCTAAATTGTAAATCCCAACTGTTTTTAATAGGTTAGAGGTCACCACCTAGTGGTGGCTTTTGGTGTTGCAGATATTAATTATTATTTCAAGACATTGCTGCATCTTTCCCCCAGACACTGGCAGTCATTTCTATTAGTCAAAGCAAGCGCATCTTTGACTGCACATTTTCCATGAAGCTATTTCCTCCTCACTATCATTTATGCTTTATTATTACTCTTTAAATCATCCTCAATAGGTGTTTGTCTCCCCACTGGCAATTATGAACCCAGTTTCTCACTGTTTTTAAATGTGAAAGTAATCTCGAAGCTAATATTAATTTGTGAACATTAGACAGCAAAGCAGAATAGATTTAAAGTGTTATTATGGATAACATTTTAACATAATGTGTGTTTGTACAAAAAGGAGTGCTTTTTGAGCCCGTGTCCCTATTTTGCTGATGATGCATTAATAGTTTTTTTTTGCTCTAACCGTTGTCTTGACATGTGGTTTCTGAATTATACTTGCAAAGGCATAAGTCTAACTGTCAAATAACTTGTTAAATTGCAATGTGAGTGTAAGCAATTGTTGACTTGCTGATTCATAACTAAAGCCTGGTCTGTCATAAAAAGCTTATTAACTTTTCCAAAAGAAAACTAAGTTTAATGCAAAATACTGACCTAGCCTTGACCTTTAACCCTTTAAAATATTTTAGCACGTTGTCTCCTTTTTTTTTTACACATTTGCATCATGCAACTTCAATATTATTTTGCCTGCACATATACAAATCCATTTTCACGCCAATTATTTTCTGCTGACCTCATGAATTCAAAAACTGCTTGTGGCTCATTTTCATGTGCATGTTAGCACCTTATTCGTGAAGAGTGTCACCAGCCTCACGTAAGAGAATGCTGGTGTGAAAGTCAAACCAGCAACTTCCTTTTGCATGGCAGTAGTGTCCACCCATAATCTAGTGCAGTATATAAACTCTATTCTATATACTTGACTTGCATAACGCATAGAGATCTGCTCTTTGTGAAAAGGTAAGCTCAAAATGTTTAGAATTTATAAAAACAAACAAAAATGAACCCTTATGAAATCTTAAAATCTCAGGCGTTTGCCTTCTTATTTACTTTACTTTTTTTTAATTTATTTTTTTATGTATAGGTAAATAAAATAAAGCCTAATGCAGTTTTTTACTCTTGCCTTTAGATGCTTTCCTTTTGTGTTCAAGTCCTAACGGTTCTGGTTGTCTGTGCAGCTGACACGACGAACAGAGATATTTCAGTAAGCATTGATTTGGTTAATAAAATAATGTTTCTAAACAAATGAACTAGTAAAACTGCAGTTGTACAGTAAATATATTAGATTCTGTTATTTCATAATATTTCATAACATTGTTTTTCAGTATACTTTCAGAGCTTGGAGTATGGTTGACCAGCCTTTGCAGGAGCAACTTGCTGTCGTGTATAAGGTAGCGGTGAATTTAAAAACGGTGTGCTCAACATTTCAGTTTCATATGGGAGAGAGGTATGAGCATTGAATTTTGTTCTCTGTATTTATTTAGGAGATGGAAAGTTTGAAACACGAACAAGCAGCAATGAAACAAAAGCAAGAAGCCTTGAGCCAGGTAAAATTAATAATTACAGATCAAAGAAAAAGATGGAAGAATTCTATGCTTTTGTGAAACAAACAATTTTCTCCAAAAACTATATTGTTCTGTCGCAGGCATTACCGCACTGTTCACAAAAGCCTATCGATACAGACGTGGAAATGAATTTGACATCACTACAAACAGGTACAAAATTTCCTGTATGCTTTAAAAGTATTTATTAATACTGATAATAACAATAATAAATAATAATTTGCTTATTAATAATAATTATTTAATTATATTTTCAAATGTTAGTTAAGTGTTTATTATTAAAATAAATTAATATTATTGAAGAAATTATAGGATGTTATTAATTAATTTAAAAATAAGTGTAAGTGTATCAAATAATTATATTAACCTCTTACACTCTGCGGCCGTTTTGGGGAATTCCCCCTGCATTTTTCCTACCAAAATAAAAAGGGTCCCATACCCACATGCAGAGGTGTATATACAAAAGATTGGTATCATTTTAAAGGAAACCATTTGAAAATAAAAAAAAAACAGTTGAAATTGA
>JAUCMU010000021.1:9173279-9203366 GCA_032275025.1 Enteromius treurensis | reverse complement strand
AGCTCTTTAGAAATCACTCTGTTCTGTGTACTTCCCCTTTAAATCTTCACGAGCTCCGCTGACCCCGCCCCTCTTTTGAGGCACTTTCAGAGGATCTTTTTTTTAGCCGTATTCATAGTGAAACTTTCTAATTAGCACATTATTAGGAAAGGCGATTTGCAAAGATTCATTAAAAGACATTATATTCACTGTTTCTGTAGGTGAGGCTGGATCCTGAATGATTTGCGCAAACATAAACGCATTTCGGTTGATCAAGGGGGCCTTTCCCTTCAGAACCAAATGTAACGTTAATCCTCCGCGTCTCTCAGATGTCGGGGGTAAATGACTACTGCTATGTTCATTAATACATTCAACAACAAAACACCTCAATCGCGAGTCTTTCTTGTCTCTGCATCTCTGTCTGATGACGGCTCACTCAGGGCGGGTCTGAGGTAATCAGCTGCTGTCAATCATCTATTGTGGGAGCGGCCTCTGTTGGTCTGACACCACAGCGACATGCATTTGAGAATGGCTTGATTTTTAGAACGGGGAACTTATTTTTATTAAATTAAAAGAAAACTACTGGGTGGACCTTTATCATAATAGGGTGCTGTGTACACACACTCCAAACACACATTTCAGTCCAAACAGCTTGAAAAAGTGCATGTGGCACCGGATGACCCCTTTAAGGACTCTATTGTTTAAGGAATAGTTCACCCAAGAAATGAAAATTACAGCATATAAAAAACTCCAGACTCTGTCCGTCTGAAAGAAGAAAGTCATGTACACCTAGGACGGCTTGGGGGTGAGCAATATATGGAGTAATTTTCATTTTTGGGTGAACTATTCCTTTTAATTTTGTCACTAGATGTAAAATGTAAAATCTAAGCAAAACTAGTCGAGAACCACAGTTGTAATATATCTTGCTAGTCATCTGTTTTTCAGGTTTATAGTCACAGGGGTCTATTTCTCTCCTTTTTCTAGGAATAATTGCATATCTAGTGCAGATGATTGCTCAAAAATTGACGTGCTGTGTTGTGTGGTCATAGAGTGGAATGAGGGTAACTAAAGCAGAAGGCTGTAAATCTGTGCCATTTCCTCACAGCTTTTTATCAGGTTCTTTGTTGAGCAAAATCAGCCAGATGATAACTGTAAGTAGGGTCTAAGGTTAGGTTTTAAGAGCACTACAGAAAATCGTGTAAATTGAGCCCATATGCTTGTTTCTCTTCTATATTTACAGTATGGTGCCACTGGACAAATAGCTTATATGAACTGGAGATAAATATAAACTCAAGCAAGAAATTTAATTTGGCCTCTATTTATTTGTGAATAAAACAGACTTTTTCTTGGAGTCCTCATGGGGAAGATCACAAAGACACCATTTGTAATAGTGATGTTATATCTCGAGGATTTCCGTTCTGTGAAGCTGTTGGCCGAATAAGCCTAAGCCTCTCCCATATCAACAGTATAAAAGCTCACTTGTTGCCTTAACAGCAGGGCCACGTGGAGTCCAGCTGTGACACATGGCAACCCGATTCCCATCGTGCACAGCGAACTACTCAAGGATCAAAGTCCTCTCACAGCTCAGGTGCACTAGGCAGAGCCAGAAACAAGGTCGAATGTTTTATTTCCCTATCCTGTTAGGATAGATGGAGCAGCAGAGATATGATTTTGCCTGTAAGAAAGAATGATAAATTTGGTCTTTTTAGGTGTATATTTAGGTACTTTGACCAGCACTGTTTATTTTTAAAGGTCCACAGTGTGAGAGATGAAGAGATGAAGGAAGAATGCCACTGGAAAAATACTTTCCATATAAATGTTACGTTCCCAAAGGATTTATGCTGCCATTCTATAATAGATCTTGACCAAATGCATGGTACATCTCGTCCTGCTTTTATAGTTTCATGCTTGCTTGCAGCTATGGATTCTTGTGTGGTCAGATCTTTTTTATTAATAAAAACACAGACAGTACTCCCAGTAGATGGTATTTATACCCTTTTACCTTCAAAAATTGTATTGATACAGTTATGCAAGTACGACTTCTGTGTACTTAAATAGTAAAATTGAAATATTCTGTTTGGCAAAATTATGTTGCAAAATGTCAAATCAGGAAAAATTGCCAATTCGATCTTTTTTTTTTTTTTACTACTTTTTTTTTTTTTTGAAACTACTTGTTTTGGTCATTTACTTCAGCATTCATCCTGATTTTCTCTCACTCTCCAGCAAAGAAAAGGGCCTGTCTGCCCTTTCCATACAACCTCCTGTAATCTGAAACATATCACCGGCCTTACATAAACAAGACTGTTGCTTTTTTGGCCTTTTTTCCTCCAGAATAAGCTTCAGGCTCCACAGACGTCTCATTTGTGGACTGTGTGCCTTGGCTGGCGGTCACTGATACCACTAAGCATGTTAGAGGAGCTCTCTCGCTCACATTCACTGTCTTTAGGCTTTATAGCCTTGATATATTTTACAGTCTTGACTGACCCCTCACCCTTTTCATAACCCCTTTCTCTCTTATGTTTACAACATTAGTCAGTTTTTTCCTTGCGCACAAAAGCGACTCCTAAATAATTCCCAAATTGTGTATTCGCCACTGCTGGAGACCCATTTCCTCTCTCCAACCGATAATGTGGTTTGATTGCATTACATAGACACATTAATGACATTATATGCAATCTGTTCTAGCTAATAACATTTAGATGGGACACAATGATGGATGCGCCATGCACATTTTCTCTAGCGTTTCAACACATTTTGAAGCAGGTCTGTCCTGCTGTGTCTGTGGAACCGTGTTTCAGCCAGGTGTCAGTAACATTCACACTAATTTCCACTCTGCTTCTCCCTTTCCTTTAGTTTTCAGCCAATTACCTCATTAACTGTACTTTCTCTCTTTCTCGTCTTATGTCTGTTTTTGTACTTTCCATCCCTGCCCTCTTTTTACCCTGATGGAGAGCGCTTCTTGAAATAGCTTGCTGAGTAATGTCTGACTCCATTTGGCCGGTTGTGTCTTTTTGTCTGCTTTTTTCTTCTCGGGTTGGCCGTCATCTCTTCCGCTACTGCTCAGTGACATCATATTGGGATCAGAACCATGTGCTAAAAGCCCAGATGAGTTAAAGATTGGCTTAAGGCCAGGTCTAGTCAGTTTACCGTTGACCTCTGAAATGCAATAGTCAAAACACGCCTCCCGTTTTTCTCTCATTTTCTTTCCCTCATTCTGACAGGAGAACAAAAAGTGCCTGTGATCTCAGGGAGACAATGAAGGGAGTGGGCCAAAATAACTAAAACTTCAGCATGTTGGCGTGCTCTGACATTTACACCTGGCTCTAATTTCCTGAGTAGTCAGTGCAAAGCTAATGAAAGTTAGCGTGAACGCTGCATGTTTAAGACATGACTTGAAGTTTTGCCAAGTGGGACACATATTTTCCCAATTCAGGCTTTACGCATAGTACTATGTTTTTGAAGGGGGTTAGCTCGTCAAGACAGGGGGCATGCATGACAACCGTTCCAGAAAAATAGTTTTTTTGTGTTTTTTTTCTTGCTGTTAAGCTTTAAAAGATTGTAATCACTACAGAAGCAGCTGGTGTTTAACAGCAAACAGTTGCACAGAAACTCATTTCAAATTTGAGAGAAGATTTGTTGTGGTGGGGTTGACGTAAAGCTTCCAAGATTAACTTAACATTAGGGGCAGTCGGGCCTAATGGATAGGGAGTAACCCAAAGGTCACGGGTTTGAGACTTAGGTCCGGCAGGATTGTGGATAACTAGTAAAATACCAGCGCTCTTTCCACCTTCAATACCATGTTTACGCTGAGATCCTTGAGCAAGACACCGTTCCCCCAACTGCTCCCCGGGCGCCACAGCAATGACTGCCCACTGCTCCGGGTGTGTGTTCACGGTGTGTGTGTGCGCGTGGTTGTTCACTTCTCACTGCTGTGTTTGTTCACTTGGATGGGTTAAACGCAGAGCACAAATTCAGAGTATGGGAAAGCTTACCTTACATGTCACGTCCTTTCCTTTCTTTCCTTTTATATTTGCATTTATGTTACCTTTGATGCCATCTTATTCTCTCTTTAAAGGTTTTAAAACATCACTTAATTGCGAGTCTAAAAAACGAATATCTATTATTCAATCTAAATATCGATACCCAAATGTCCAACATTTCTCATCAAACTTTCCTCAATTATTTTATTGCTCTGTATTCTTTATGAACATATTTTGAAACGATTGTCTCTTTATTTATCCTAAAGAATTTTAGGAGAAAAATATCTGAGATCTCCAAACATTCTTCCAGGCTGAACTGTCTCTAAATGATAGACGGTCGAGAGGACCATTTGCTATCAGGTCATACCCTGCATGCTCTGTGTTAAGCTGTGGACTGAATAACACTGATTGCTTGGTGGTAAATTGTATGTGGGGATAATCAGGGATCAGGGACAGATTATCCTTCCATTGCTGGAGTTGTGAATATACAGGCTTTGATTTGCTATCTAAGAGTTGGACCATCTTATAATAAGTCAGTGCTTTAGTGTGCAGGGCTTGCATGGTGATAGTCCTGTGTTTCGTCTTTGTATTTTACTCCATCTTCTTGTCACTACTTGTAGCTACTTCACTCCATCTCTTTGTCTCTAATTCTCTGTTTCTCTTTTATTTATCCTGTTTTCCTGTCCAGCTCAGTTAATTTTCACTCCTCTCACTTTTTACTCGTGCTTGCAGCTAGTCCGAGGAAATTCACAGGCTACATCCCACCCCAGTCCGCCACAAGCAAATAACCGCAAGAGACCCACCCAAACAAGCCTGAAACCAGTAGTTATCCTCAGCCTGGCAAGTGATCTCTTTCTAAAAATGGTGTCAAGCTCTTATTGTCTGGGACTTAAGATGACCCTAGTTTTTTAAAGGTTGGTCTTTATGTGGTGAAGGGTGGAGCTCTGACTGAAAACTCTACAACTTACTTGAATTTTTTGTTCAAGTATGTAAGAGATATGGAGCAATTAAAGGAATAGTTGCCCTAGAAATGGTTGTTATCATCTGTCCACCCTCTTATCATTCTTGTATGAATTCCTTTCTTTAACTTTTTGTTGTCTGTATGTCAAAATTCCGTGGGGGTGCAAACCAATGCCACCAATGACATTCATTGAATAAGCAAAAAACAAATTAACACAGATACTTACTGACCTTCTTTCATGTGCCACAGAAAAAAGAAAGTCATACAACATTAAGTTACAGTAAATGAATGATGACAGAATTATCATTTTTGAGTGAAACATCTCTTCAGTGATTCTGATTTATTCCTCTGAACACAAACATTGCTACAGTAGGTTCACACAAGAATAAATTACTGGACAATGGTCCGGTAGGTGATGGTTCGACCTGTGGAGTAGATCCAGCTGTTAGAGGAATTGGACTGTTGCTGTCGGACACACATCCTTAATCTTCATGCAGCAGCAACCCCTCCCTAGACTTTTTTGGGAAAGAAGGGATGAGCCTCAGCCACTACTCCCCTTCCCAGATCTCTCTGCTCACTCCCAGGAAAAAAAAACTGGAACCCGCCTTAAATCTCTTCTCTTTCAAAGCCCTTCATATTTGTCTCTTTGTGTTGTGCTGCCCATTCAGATATTTTCATGAAACTGATTCACAAATAACTTTTTCACATTTTCAACACAGGTTTTTTTAGGGGAATATTTGTTTTAGGGGAGATACGGTTTGGTTAGAGCTGTGTGGCTGCTTCTAGTTTTCTGAAAGAGCAGATTCAGTGTGGGCGTCTTATCAGATGTTGATAATCTGATCACAGAGGCAGATGGGAGATGACGGTTCTGTGTTTTCCCACACACACCCCACGACATGCTGGGATTCTGTTACACGCACAATAGGTTTCTGTGGGCAGCTGTCCTCTGGGACTAGGGCAAACTTAATGGGTTAATAGTTAGTTAGTTGAAAGTGAAACATGATGGAATCAGCGAGATTTGCTGACAGGTACCCGAGAATCACAGTGGATTTCTGTATGGCCGAATTGTGATGAGAAGACAGATGGTGGATTCTGCGGTGTGCTGTAACATTAATGAAAGTGATTTTGTGAGGGCACATATTGACCAGTGAATGAGAATTTAAGAATTTAATTTTGGCTTCAAAATGAGCCACTGTGTTTACAAATACAGTACGTTTTTTTTTTTTTTTTGCTCTTAACTGGGAAAGTAACATTTTGAAAGTAACAATATTTAAACTTTCTATTCATCAAAAATAAAAATAATCAGGGTAATCGGTTTCATTCAAGGTTTCTTGCCTCTGATAATCTATATATTGTTGGGGGAAAAAATCCTTTACATCCTTTATACAAAAAAAAAAGTTAATTGCATTATGAAAACATTCTGTAACTTGCAGAACTCAAATTCCTGCTAATCAGTAGAGGATGGAAAATGTTTGTGAAAAGCTAAAATATGTCTTCTTTGGTGCTATTTTAATTGGCCCTTAGATTATACAAAAAATTATTTAAAAGAGATGATTTTGTCTTTCAATCTTTTAAATTCTGTACCTGTTGAGAAATGACATTAATAGATCATTACATCACACAATAATCGCTGTATGATTTTTATTAGTTGACGTTGTGCTCCCTGAAGGGCTGATGTGGGTGAGTAGAGCCAGCCTGCTGTGTTGGGGTGTGGAGGCCTGGCCTGTGCTCCTTACGCACAGACCTCACATTGACAGAAGAACAATGGTACGGGTACACCACAGCATCCTACTCCATTGGCTGGCACAAAAGAGCCTTTTCATGCAGGCTGCTCCAGGGCTGGCCTTGACGGGCTGTTGCCACCAAAGGCACAAGCATTACTATCATGCCACCCTGCTTGCCATTTATCCCTTGACATCACATCTGATATATAGCAGCACACACTATGCTGAATCTGTTTGTCTGAGCTAAAACTTCTGTTACATTTACTTGATAGGACAGATCACGCACAAACCAGATTTCCAGACTTTCATGTCGTTCCAAACTCGTATTGTTTTGTTTTTCACAATAGATTGTACTTTTGCCTGTAATAAAAGTGGCTGTTGACCATGGGCTATAAAGTTTTGAATTACAAACACACTAAAACTTTTTTGCACAGAAAAAGTAGCATGAAGATTCTCCTGAGTGTGTTCCACAGAATTAAAAAGCCACAATAGGGTGGCAAAACATGTAATTTTGGGTGAGATGATTTTGAGTGTTTAGATTTTTGTTTTAAGTTTTTGGAAGAAGTCTACTTGTTTACTCTTATTATTCGTATTATTTTTAAATGTAATTTATTCCTGTGATAGCGTTACTCCAGTCTTTTGTGTCACGTGGTTATTCAGAAATAATTATTTTTATATGCTGATTGGTGCTCAAGAAACCCTTCAGTGGAAACCATTATACAAGTTTCATCAGTATTCTCTGAATAGAAGGTTACAATTTTTTTTACAAATATTACATATTTGCTTGAGTACACACAAGTGCACACTGGAATCTGATCAAATCCATTTTAAATGCACTTCACATTGTGTCCATAGTGATTTCTTCTGGTTTAAAGTATCGCTGCTAATTCTGTGAATCCCAGATGTATTTTGTGAACAGACCTGAGGGAACGGAGGCCTGTTTCTGTGACTTGTTTATGTGAATGTTGTTGTATGGTACATTTCTGCTCTGTGAGGCGTAAGTAAGGGACTCCCAGAGGACTGTAGCAGTTCTTAATACTACTGAGTCTAACTGTTCTACATGTTTAAACCGAATTAATTCAATGGAATCATGAACATAAAAAGACTAGGATCCATTCAGAGCTTCAGCACCGCACAATAATATAGTTCAGTAAGAGACTGTGAGGTCATGCCTCAAACTTCTAAGCACACTGACTGGGGCAGGATGGAGCTGAGGGAGGCTTGGCAAACCCACAGGTTGGGAAGAAAGGATGCCTTATTCTAGATTGACCCAGGGCTGCTCGGAAGAACAAGGAAGTGAAGTTCCCCTGAGGATGGAGCTCAGAACAGCTAGCTTTTTCAAAGCAGGGTGAACATCAGCTTCTGGATATATGTGACCAACAAGTTGGGTATGGAGAAATAGTAGTTGCTGTCTTCTCTAGTCAACACCTTTACCATGCTGGTTTAAGCCTATAAATTCACACTGGTCCTTTCAGCCGGATTTATCATTGTGCAAACAGAGTATGCAACGCATGAAACATAACCTTGACTATCCTGCGCTTGTTATTTGCTTTTGATTCCTGACAAAGATGATTCATTAAGCTGCTCTTTCTTTACGTAAAGCTCTAAAATATGATTGTACAAGCCACACTGACCACAAATCAAACAGAGCTGTTAGAACGAATGGTTAAATAAATATTGCACAATATTGCATGAATGTAAAGACAACAAATCAATGATGTGCTTGTCTTTTATACTGCAGGTTCGAAAAGGGTCGTATCTACAGCTACATCGGAGAAGTGGTGGTGTCGGTTAACCCTTACCGTGCCATGAACATTTACGGACGGGACACCATCGAGCAGTACAAAGGCAGAGAGTTGTACGAGCGACCTCCACATCTATTCGCTATCGCAGATGCCGCGTACAAAGCCATGAAGAGAAGGAACAAAGACACT
This sequence comes from Enteromius treurensis, assembly GCA_032275025.1. Classification (NCBI taxonomy): domain Eukaryota; kingdom Metazoa; phylum Chordata; class Actinopteri; order Cypriniformes; family Cyprinidae; genus Enteromius; species Enteromius treurensis. The sequence goes on along the minus strand of JAUCMU010000021.1, from coordinate 9,194,788 downwards.
TGCATTGTTATCTCAGGTAGACTATGTCTGAATGTGATGTAACTCACCATTGAGCTCATGGGTGAATCTGTGGAGCAGCCACTGAAGTAATACTACATTTTAAGGAGGAAAGTGTATTACTTCACTGTCAAAAAATAAAAAAAACAGCCTGTTGTCTTCCTTCTGTTCGATTAAATAACAGACTTACTGGAATGCAGGCTTCAGGGTCTTCTTGTGGGGCAGCTGTATGACTGGGAATAATGTGATTAGATCTGTGGTCAGATGAGAATAGCTCAGCACTGACGTGGTGTGTGGTTTCCCAGTCACAGAGGACTGCTTGAGCAGGAGCTCACAACAGAGTTCAGTGCATGAGCAAATTGTTTTCTCTAGACATGCCCATTGTGTGAAAAATACTAACAACATGGTTGTTTCACAATTTCTACAAAAATCTCTCTATGAGACAGTGTTTGTTTTTCCGTCTGGGATGCTGTGGAACTATTCTGAGGTGGGGCACATAGGGAAATAATCTGGTGACCACTCAGATGTTGCCTCTATAAGAAAACATTGATTATTATCCAGTGAGTGACCACAGTTGGTGACTACACTACACAAATATTTGGTAAATGTGGTGCCACCTTGTGGCAAACAGAGGAACATGTTTATTTTTTTTAGGTTGAGTTATAATACAGTGAGAAGATAATTTTGTGGCTTTGTTTAACCGGTAAATTCCATGAGTGCCACTGTGCGGTCATATAATCTGATAAGATAAATAGGTCAGGGTCTTGCCAAACAACTAAGCGAAGTGAAGCTTTGGATTTTTTTTTTGTTTGTACTCTTTTTCCATAGACTTCCTCTTAGCCCCAGAGGAATGTAAAACGAATATATTTCATACTTACAATAATTATTATTTCAGGTTATGGTTATAATTTTAATCTAATCACACAAAAATCTAAAAATTTTGTAAAAAAAAGTCTGTGGTTAGTAAGGTTTTTTTTTTTTTTTTGAGAGAGGTCTCTTATGTTGACCAAAGCTGCTTTTGTTTGAACTAAATACAGTAAAAAACAGAAATCTGAAATATTATTACAATTCAAAAATAGCCGTCATTTAACTGAATTAAATCATTATGATTAATTAAAATGTAATAAACTGACCCTCTGCAAAATCAGAATTTTCATTAGGCATGATTACAGTCTTCAGTTTCTCATGATTCTTCAGTAAATCTTTCTGTTATGTTGATGGTGCCCAGGAAACATTCCTTGTTATTATCAATGTTGAAAAAGTTTATTTGATTTGATTTTTTTTTTTAAAACAAGAAATTTAATAAGAAAAATGTATATTTATTATTTTTTACCAGTGGTCTTCGATTTTTAAATCCCATTGTAGATTGTAATGGCTATAATTAGTTACCTTGTTTTATTTTGAATTATATTACATATTCATATATGTTAACATGAGTCATTGTTTGTTACTTTTGCAGGGGAGAGTGGAGCTGGAAAAACGGAGGCTAGTAAATATATTATGCAATATATTGCTGCTATCACCAATCCCAGCCAAAGAGCAGAGGTGGAGAGGTACGTACAACAAAAAGCTTTTCTGTTCCTCTCTCCTCGCTGCTGCAGTGATGAGTCATATTAAGACCACGCTGCATAGCATGCCTCTTTAATGTTGTAATCAACAACCACTGAGCATTTCAGTATTTTATTCTGTTTATGCAGAAGCTGTTCACACGAATTACTGCTTCGTTACAACTAAGAGGAAGCACAATTTTCAAAGTGAAATTTCTCATGGTAGTGAGTGAATGAATAATATATTTCCTCATGAGGAGAGATAGAAGTGAAATGTAGGGCAGAGATTAAAATAGTGCTGGGTCACGCTAATTGAAATATGACGGATCCAAGTCGAGCTTGATAAATAAATGATCGGAAACCCCTCTATGCTTTTTGCTTTATCTCTCTTGAACTATGAAGCTGGAGAAATAAAACACCCAGTATTAGGAATACATAGGACAAGTTGCGTTTAATCGTAAAGATCTTTATGTATTGCTCTTGTGCAATGTGCTACATAGACCTTTATTCTTTTGTCTTATGCAGTGATTGATAGTAATAACAATAAAATCATGCTTTTGCAACTGTTATCCACCATCAGTTGATTAGCGCTTTGTGCTTATCTCATATCAGTGTTATTGCACTCAGAAGATATGCTTTATTTTCTCTGCTTGCTAAATGCTCTTTGGAAACTGGGCATTGATGAGTGGAAAATATTGTCCAGGAAGTACATCTAAAATTATGCCAGAACACAGGGGCATTCGGCACTTATTGGAGTTTTTGTGTGCAGTGATTTTCAACCAGGGTATCAAATGCACAGGTTTTAGAGAGTAATAATACTTTGATTTTGCTTTGTTATATCTATAAATCACAAATTAATCATTTAAAATATGTAAATTGAGACCAGAAAGATAATTTAAAATGATGCTGTGTTACCTAAAGCGACACAAGCAATGTGGAATTTAACAGGATGCTGGAGGTATTTAGGTCACTGAATGGAGGAAAGTGTCCTGCTTAATGCCTGACAAGCTTGTAACCGTAGGGTTGGGACCGCTTCAGCTTGTCAGGCACTGAGTGGGGCAGCTTCGTCTAATGTGCTGTGAGGGTCATGCATGGCTTTTCGGCAGGAGAACCGATGCTGAGCATTCTGTGGTCTGACCCGTGCAGCAGGCCTCATAAATCATCCGCTGAAACACTCTTAACCGCCATGCTGGGATACCACATGGTGATACTATATACACTAAAATAGCCAGATATAACCATGTACTTGCTCATAAAGGCTTCATTGAGACAGATTTGTGTATTTACTCTAATACCAAATGTCAGAAGCAATCAGATCCATCAGCCTCATATTAAAACTGACATTTGATGCACAAGTAGCTAATAAATGCAGTAGAAATAAAAAGACTGTGTGTTTGTACAGGGTAAAAAACATGCTGCTGAAGTCCAACTGCGTCCTGGAGGCTTTTGGGAATGCCAAGACCAACCGCAACGATAACTCCAGTCGGTTCGGAAAGTACATGGATATCAACTTTGATTTTAAGGGAGATCCAATTGGCGGCCATATCAACAACTACCTGCTTGAGAAGGTAGGTGGCGCTAAAGATGAGACAAATAAAGCAACTCGGATGCGACTGCACGATTATAAAAAATGAACTAAAAAAACGCGATGAACAGTGCGATTATCAAATTACAATGGCTGCAATTTTATTAAATGCTTGCCTTTTTTATCATGAAATGTTACAATAGTGATAATAAGTTAAATACTTTTCAAAAAAAAATGTTACAAATGAAAAAATGATACCCTGGCAATCATATGGAGCATTTTGCTTGGGCATTCACCACTCACTTTTGTCTAGCTTGTTACTATAATATGTGATGGAGAAGCTGTGAAATATTTCTAATTATTATAATTTCATATGGTTGTAAGCATTAACACTTTTTAAATACATTTCTTCCTTAGTCCCGGGTCATTTTTCAGCAGGAAGGAGAGAGGAGTTTCCACTCTTTTTATCAGGTGAGCGAGAGACTTACTGCAGACATTAAAAAAACTGTTTTTGTTTTGCCAGCCATTCCAGACACCAGACAAATCCCACCAAACCTGTTTTTATGACTCTCCTGTCAGAGCCTTCAAAGCCTAATCATCTCTCACTTTTATTGCTCCCACAAAAATAATGTCCTATTGCTTCAAAACATGTGCAAAACATCAGAACAGTGCCATCTGCTTGTTAATGCTCTGCCAACCATTATTATCAAGACTATAATTTACATGCTTCTCCATATCAACATAGGAGAAATTATTCTGTGGGGAAAGTCAAAAGTGTTTTTAAATGTATTTTTCAGCTGGTGAAAGGAGCTCCAGATGCTCAGCTGCGCTCCCTGCACATTCAGAGAGACCCTACAGTATACACCTACATCAAAGTCGGAGGCCAGATAAAGGTATTGCACATTTAAAGAGACTATTGTGGGTGGTTAAGTTATGAAAAATCTGTTTGGGTTGTTACAGACATTACAAACGATCTCAAAATCCAGCTCAGGAAAATTAAACCATTCTGGGGCAATTATTTTGATTATAGTTGTTTATTAGGTCAGTAGCCACTGGTGCATAATAAAACTATTAGCAACTGCCTCATATCCTTAGCCGGTTGAGTCAAGAGATTAGATGACTTAGCACTGTTCCATTGCTTCTGCAGGGAGTTTAATGAGCGGGCACAAAAACAAATTTAGAGCAACAAACAAGGTGTCGTCATGGAACAGGCTGGATTGTTGAGCTCACAGAGGTTTGAAACAAACAGCCTGGAGTGCTTAGAACGTTTCATGCCAGTTCCCAAGTCTTTAATAGGTTCACATGCTGGCTAAACTTCACACTATGTCCAGCACAACTGTGGCTGCAAAAGGTTCCTGCTGTATGAAATCAGTGTTTCTCGGCAGGAGCTGTTAGCCAAAAGCATGCCAGAATAATTAGTGTTTTGAACGTTGCGCTCTTGTTTTCGAAAGTCTAGGGATTGAGCTGCTGTGTCAGCAACTTTCAGCTTTTAATTGCTCTGCTGTAAATTAAATGTGAATGTAACAGTAGGTTCAGTGGCCTTTTATTTCAAAAGCATTGATTTACCTTCACTAAATGAAGGGCTTTTAGCCAGTTTACCAACCAGGCTGTTATCCCTAAAGCTAAATGATGTCAGGATGTTTTAACTTTCTTAAATGTATTAGGGTCTGTCAGCTTTTGTTTTTTTGAACGTAACTCACTCAGATTGTGTTTTTAATCATGCAGTCCTCTATAAATGACAGTGCTGATTTTAAAGCTGTCACGGATGCCATGAAGATCATTGGATTCACTACAGAGGAGATTCAGACGGTCTACAAGATCCTGGCTACCATCTTGCATCTGGTTTAGTGTTTCTTATGCTTGTTTAAAAAGTTTTACTAAGGGATTCCAGTTGCTGTGGCTCAAACTCATCGATTGACACATTATTTGATCTTTTCAGGGGAATCTGAAGTTTGGAAGTGATGGAGATGTGACTCTCATTGAGAACTCTAAGTTAGTGTCGGTTCTAGGAGATTTGCTGTCCACCAAAGACGAGAATGTAGAAAAGGCTCTCCTCTATCGCACTGTGGCCACTGGCCGTGATGTCATTGACAAACAGCACACTCATCAAGAGGCCAGTTATGGCCGTGATGCTTTGGCCAAGGTATGCATTTGGGCTCTGGGAGACTTATTTTAGCGGTATTGTGGTCACTGCTCATCCAAAATATGAACTACATGCCAGTGTCTGAATTAAAACTTCTACAGAGCCTAAAGTTTTTCGTACACATATTTTCTGCTTTTTTTAATTATTCGTTGTATATTTTACTACTCGTATAAAAAAAAAAGAAAAGAAAGAAAAATTTTAAAGACACACATACTTTATTCAACAAGGATACCATGAATTGATCAAAAGGGAAAGTAAAGGCATAATGTTACCAGAAATTCTGTATCAAATATTGCTGTTCTTTGAAAAACAATTAAACTATTTACATCTGCGTTTCGTCATCCACCAGTGGACTTTCACTCTTTCTTTGCTTCTCACAGGCTATTTATGAGCGGCTTTTCTGTTGGATTGTGGGAAGAATCAATGATATCATTGAGGTAAAAAACTATGACGCCAGGGTTCATGGGAAGAACACAGTCATTGGAGTCCTGGACATCTATGGCTTTGAGATCTTTCAGAATAACAGGTGAGAGCATATGCTGTACCGTACATCAATTAGGATCTTAACGGTCTGTATCATTCTGCTCTATTTAGTATAATTAAAGTGTCTCTCTTAATTTCTTCCTTATTTTATCCAGCTTTGAACAATTCTGTATAAACTACTGTAATGAAAAACTACAGCAGCTCTTCATTCAGTTGGTTTTGAAACAAGAGCAGGAAGAGTATCAGAGAGAGGGCATCCCCTGGAAACATGTGGGTTTTATTTGATTGTTTCTTCTCAAACTTTTCATATCTTTATTGTTTATATTAAACAAACAGAAACTCATTTTGCAGGGATCTCTGTGGCTGTAATGCAATAACTAGATAAACTTTGTTGTGATTCCTGTTTGTGTGTTCATGGAAACAGATTGACTACTTCAACAATCAGATCATTGTGGATCTGGTGGAACAGCAGCATAAGGGCATTTTTGCAGTCCTGGATGAGGCGTGCATGAATGTGGGGAAGGTGACAGACGAGATGTTCCTGCAGGCTCTCAATGGAAAACTGGCGAAACATGCCCACTACACCAGCCGCAAGGTATTGAAAATAACATATGCCAATTAATTGCATATTACTATTTTGCTCAATCTCATGTTAACCATGAGTACCTATAGAGTAATATTACTTCCTTCATATCTCTGAAGAGTCTTTAGTTTAATCAGAAAAACCTCCAAATCATTTTTTTTAAATCTGCCCATGCTGCCCATAAGATCCAAGAGTACAAAACTGCATAAAAAAGCATTAAACCCATCCTTTAAGGATGCATGCATTCCATCAAAAATATAGTAAAAATAGCAATATATTAAAATATTACTTACAGTAATTTATTTCTGTGACGATAAAGCTGAATCTTTAGAAGCCATTATTATTCCTCTCTTTAGTCACATGATCCTTCAGAAAACATTCTAATATGCTGATTTGGTGCTTTATAAACCCTTCTCTTTTATTGTCAATGTTGAAAACCGCTTACATACTATAAAATCAGAGATAGTAGTATGATAGAATGCTAACATAATGAAATTGTATGCATTACCCTGAACCAACACAAGGAGGCAATAACGGACAGTAAAAATGTTCTCCAGTATTTCTCAGTTCTGAGCCTTCGGTGATGTCACTGGCAACCAATGGAAGCTAGTAAGTCTGATGTCTCACAGCCCTGTCAGAAAGTGAGAGGAAGTAGGGGAGTTATGGATGGAGACAGGCCGAGATAAAGATAGAAAAAGGCAGTGAGCAAAACAAAATGTAAACATAACCCACCTTGCAGAGTTCGGGGACTCTGGTAACTAATCACCCTTTGTGCATTGCCCTGGGCACAGACCCAGCTAAAGGGTGAGTTTAGGTACAACTCTATGTATCCTCAGGTCACACATGCTGCATTTACTTTAAAGGGGGAAGGAGAAGTGAGCTGGCGTCGCCTGCCCCCTGATAATTCCCTCACGTCAGGCTGTGTGAATAATCAAAAGTCTCCCTGGATGCAGGAATAATAAGTGTCCTTCAGAGCTCATTTGTAATGCAGAGGATTACTCCTCGCTGTGGAGGAATCTCAGGCCTGTTAGCTAGATAGACGATGTGCCCTTCTCCTGCTGTGTGTGAGCACAAACATCTGCACACGTATATCCATTTCGGTATGTTTTAGATATGGCTAATCCATTTGTGTAATGGTTACTGTCGCAAAATTTGACGTGCAAAATGAGCAAATGAAAGAGAAATTGATCGGACAGTAGGGGGAAATGGATTAGGAAAGCTTTCTAATATATTCAGGTGTGTGATTCTCACATATTAGATCCAGGCTGTGACACTTTTGTCTTTCAAAGCCGCCTCTGAGATGGTTTCAGGCTTGTTTATGGTGAGAGACATCCTCTCTGGGAGGCACAAACTGCTGGCCACTTTAACAACATTGATTAAGAGTTTGATTAAGAGTTGCTTGCGTTCCCCCCTCCCCCCCAAATCTTGATTAAAAATTGCTGATAATTGTCTGAGGTATTACCAATATTGTATTTATTGATCCCTAAAATCTCCATACTATGTGCACAGTAGGGATGCACGATACATGCGATTGTCATGCGGCTTTACTGACAAGATGCACATGACAACCACATGCAATATATGGTGCAGCCCTAGTACACAGCTTAAAGACCAAATGTTGCTAGAGTCGTGGTCTAGTGGTGAGATCTTAAGCTTTGGTTCTCATGCTGGTGATTTGATTCCCCTTCACAAAACAATTTGCCCTCTTTAGTTGTAATTCAGTGCTTTCATGTCAGAAGCTTCATTGAATTGCTTGAATGAAGCATCTGCCTCGGTCTGTATACGTTAAATGCTTTATCTAAGATGAAAACATCAGATGTAATGGCAGGTCTAGCCTCAAGCTGCCGAATCCATCTCAATAATGTGCTTCATTTACAGCCACTCTCACCTTCTGTGCTTTATCGGCTTGCTTACGTCTTCATTCAAGTGCCTCGCAGGCTCTTGCTGTTCTCTGTGTTTCCCACTTTTTCATCGCACCCTTAAAATGGCTTTGATCCTTCCAGATGTGTTATAAAAATGCTTCTTTTCCCATCAGCTTTTAATTACTGTTATTTGCTGACACAAGTGGCTGTCTGATGGTAAGTGTCAGGGATTTCGTTCCTTTCTCCTGTTTTTCTCTGTGATCCCAATTCCCCCACCCCTTGTTTTCCCTCTATTCATCACGTGCCGATTACAGGTGTGGCCGTGTGAGCGGATGCTGCCATGGGAGGTCGTGGATGTCTGGTTGTGTGAAGGCGACGGCAGGCTCAATAACCCATCAGGCGTGTGTAGGCTGAAGCAACCAGCCAATTAGCTGTTGGTTTGTGCTTCCGGAGAAGAGCTCCTGTAGCATCTGTGCCCTGCTCTTCTGCAGAACTGTTCATTAGGAAGAGATCATGACTTGTTTCTATCGTAGTGGAAGTAATTGCAATGTTTTTGTGGTGACGTGTGAAGCACTTACACGTTTAGCACGTATGTTATCGGATAATTGGTGAAGGAATTTCCAGTGCTACATGCATTGACACGTCAATGGACCTGGATTTTGGACCCAGTTTTTTATGTTTAGTGTTAGCGTATTGTTTTTCTTGAAGTTCTTTCCACATGACTCATGTTAGCGTTGGCCAGTACTCTACTTCAGCTTTACCCTGCAGTGCTGGTCAAGTGATTTTAACTTTGACCTTGCTTGCAGCTGACTTTTCAAGTACAGCATGACGAATCTTTCTTTCCAACCCGTATCTAGGATTTATGCATTGTGTATTTTGTAGTACAATGATATGAAAGTTTAAAAACTCTCAAACTTTTTTTAAAGAAAAATTGTTCCCAAACTGATTTAAATTCATCAATGATGTTTTGTGAGTCCTATTTTTTAATTATTATGTACCTAAGCAGTCACAAGATGTTTTTAATTGCTTTTTGTTATAATCTCAAATGTTCTCACAGTTTACTGTTATATTGGCCTCTGTGTTTGATCTAGACGTCTAGAATCCACAGTGATTTGGATACCTGGCTGCTGTTGGCTGTGTCGTTGTGTGTGAATGGCAGATTTTGTGCTTTGTTGGCAGGTGCCATTGCCATTACTGTGTTTGTTTGGCTTAACCAACACTCTGTATGGAGAAGCACAGGTGTTAGACAGGATGGTGTGGTCCTGGGGGGTGAGAATAAAGCTTGGAGTAGGAGGGTGGAGAGGCATCTGTGCAACCAGCAGGTTCCAGGATTAAATGTGTCTGTACAATCACCCTGTTTTTTTGTTTGTTTTTTGTTTGTTTTTTAGACCCTGGAAATCAGGACTGGGTAGAATTGGAGTGCTTGTGGTTTGTTACTGTGGCCTACAGATTAGCACAGGTGCACCCAAACTGTGTAGATGATGTGAGTTTAAATCCAGATTCTACAAAAAAAAATTGTAAACATGCCAAAATTGCTTTAGTGCAGCAACATTTAGTGTTGGTGGCTAAAGTTTTTTAAGGACTGAGACTGTTTAGTGGAAGGAAGCCCTAGGATGTACTGGGGAAGACTGGGATTTTGCTTAGTTAAACCTAATAAACATCAGTTGCATCTTAAAAATGTTTAGGCCAGTAGATCAAATTAATGCAGCACAATTCCTTTGCTTTTTAACTTTATTAAATTTATTCCTTTGGTGGCAAAATGAATTCTGACCAGTCTTCAGTGACACAGTACAAATCATTCTTATACAGTATATCATTTTGAAACATATAGTTCTAATGGCTAAAAAAGAAATAAAAATCAAACACAAATCTGTGATATTGAAACTCTTTTATATTTAATGGATAGTTACACTTACATGGCGATTATGCAATTGTTTTCTTGTGTGTCATGTTTTTTAAAATTAGATGAGCCCTTATTGGCATTTTTATAGTATTGATGGTTATGTTAAAGATACTGTATTATAGGTGTAAAAAGCTGCCGTTTTGATTCGAAAACAAGGCTGTAAGTGTAAACATGAAATCGCAAAAATAAGACATGGCTGTGTGGACTACAAACCTATTGTGTCTCCCTTCTGTTAAAAGTTCACTCACTGCTTTTTCCTTGATTTTATTCGTCTTGATGTTTTAAAATGACTCGCTTGTGTGCCTTTTAAGCTAGCTAGTTGATATTGTGAGTGCACACAAATAAGACTCTTTGTAGATCCGAATGATATACTCTTACCTTATGAGGACAAATATGGGCATTTTAATTTTCCACTCTTATTAAGAAAAAATGCAAATGATGGCACTAGTGCCTCCGTGTCCTTGAAAGTGCATTTCAGCACAGAATTGTTTCTTCACACAAACAATAAAATATTAGTCATATTAATATTTATAGGCTATCTTAATTTTTTTATATATATTTATATTTTGAAATGAAATGCATTCCATTCTTCATTGTGTTTATTTGAGAAGGTTAATCTGATCATTATTTAACTTGCATTTAAAAACATAAAACGTTCCAATCATGTTTCTTAATTAACTTAATAAGAAAAACAAAATGAAATACAGAAATTTTCCCATAAAAAAATAAGTTTAATAAATTGCCTAAATTCTAAATACATAGAGATTATTACTAACACATGAATATTTGCGGTAAAGTGTCTGAGTGAAGATCCGTTGTTATGTTGTAAAGACATTGATATTCTTGCCAAGTTCAGTAATTTTTCTTCCACGTGAGTTTACTTTTACGCCGTAAACTCTTGTCGCCATTATCCCTTGACAGTATGTAGCTTACCGTCTGGGCAGACAAAGGAGTTCAGAATTTGTGAAATTATGTGTTATCGCTTTTTTATGTCTAAACAATCGACATTACACAACAATACGCCATCACAAATACTGCTTGTCTTCTACTAGCCTGCTGTCCCTCACAAGCCTAGGTTTCTAATTTAAATGGCAGCGGGCTGAATAAGGCGTATATGGTTTGGTGCATAAATAAGACAAAAAAAGATTGTGAAACACTGTTAAATGATTGACTGCTTCGTTCTATAAAGGAGGCTTGAGGTTTAAAGGTGTAAACTTGTTCTTTCTCCCCATCGCTTTTTTACGCTTTTCAAATCCTGCTTTGACTCATCTCCATTTTGACTTTCCAGTCATCTCTGCTCTTTTTTGTAAAATGGAATATGCAGTATGGCTCCATATCTTTGATGGTTTATACTAAGAGACCTCATTTTATTCACACATTGTGTTGTTGTATGTGACTGCATGTTTCCCGGCATGACTAATTGGAAATATATCATGTTTTTTAAAAGACCCAGTGAGTGTGTTTGGAGCCTGCTGTGGGTGGAACCCATAAAGATCTTAAACTCTTGGGAAATGCAGTCTTCAGATGCTACACATCAAGTATGAATCTCCATTGCAATTTTAAAGGAGTGTTTTTTTTTCAGCACAGCTTCAGCCATCCATTCAAATTGATTTTGATTGCTATTCCACTTCGGGTGAAGTTTTCAGAGTTTGTCCTCTCTGGTACAGATACAGTTGTAGGTTCTCATCCATTCCCTTAGAGGGCCGTTTTATCTGTATTGCAGTTTAAATGAGCCGAGTGAGTCCCTGCATGCACAAACCAGAGACCCGTAAAGTGGCAGAATAGAAATGCTGGCATCTACCACAATAGAGACTGTGATAACAAAGCACACTAAAACTTACTAATAGTCAATCCTTTAATTAATCCGGCATGTGGGCATGTGACGGCTTGTGGCTTGAGGGATACGGAGTGTCATTGTTCCGTTCTGCTTTAATCCACAGAAACGGGCGCCCCTGTTCATGCAGTGGATCAGCAGCATTCTGTATCTTAATGAGAGCTGAGGCTGCTTGCCTTTGATGTCACTGCTGTATTTTATGAATGACAGTGACTCTTATATAACTGCACTAGCTGCCCTCACCCAGTTCAAGTTCATGCACAGTTGGAATTTAAAAACCTTCGGGCTTTCTTCTGTAAATAATTAAGAACTAGCAATAAGGCATGAGCAATAGGAAAAAAGACACTACTATTCAGTAAATATTTGCTTTTGTCATTTGAAATAATAATTCTCCAAGCAGGTAAAATGTGTAGGCTGTCCGTTGCATAGCAACTTGATGCATTAATATAAACCATGTAGGCACAGGTGTACATTTTACAGCTTCAGGTGGTGCAGAATGAAGTCATAATTTAAGTCATAAGTATCTTTTTTTATAATTCTAATTAAAGCAGGCACACTTGCTACTCAACACTAAATAATGCAGTTTAATGGGTGCTGTCTCTTTCACAGTTTTTCACTGAGCTTCTTTCAGCACAGCTATTTTAGCTCTGCTGCCTTATGCTGGATAGAAGTGCGCATCTCATCTATCTTTCATAATCGCAGAGTTACTTAGATGTTCCCTCCCAGTCTTTGAGCTGCCTCACTCTTTCTCTGACACTGCTGCACTTTCGCAGGCTTGTTTACTGCAAAAATTCGCAGTTCATGTGTAATTTGGGGTTTCGAGAGTTTACTTTTTTGTGGTAAAATTCTAATTTCCCATCTCTGTCTCCACAGCTTTCCCCCACGGATAAAAACCTGGAGTTTGACCGAGACTTCCGCATCCGCCATTATGCTGGAGATGTGGTGTAAGTGCACTCTCTGCTGTTTTGGACCATGAGCTCTAAATGCTGTAATTAAAAAGCACCGTTAGTAACCCACAGAAGGCTTAACTAAGTGGAAAGAGATCTAGTTCTTCCCTTGGGCACAGATTGGGCTTGAAAAGGTTTGGTAAATAAACATTAAAATGACGCAAGCGTATTAGTCACTCCGAATGATGTAAATGCTGGTTACCAAAACAAGATGATTCCGAAAGTGAATGCAGTTTCATATTCACACTTCAGCGGTTTGCAGGATGTCAGTTATTTGGGTCTGTGGGTGTAGGTGTGACCCCACATTGAAATGCCTTGTTGATGTTTGTGTCTGTGAGACAATGACAGAAATGGGTATATAAATTATATTCTCAATTAAGGAGCCACAGCTTCTTCAAGGATGCATGGACTCAACCAATAGAAATAGAAGTCCGCCCACTTTTTAAAAAAGATTTATAAGTTATTCCCCTATGATAAAAAAAGAATGCAATTTTTACTTCTGGAACTCGAATATTAGAATTGCAAAAGGAGGGATCATTGTTTTTCTCATTTTTTTTTTTGTTTATACCAGCAAAGATATTGCACCATTCACCTTTACGTCTGAATTTTGCCTTGTGCAGGCCATCTGTGTATATTTATGTGATTCATTCGTGTGTTTTGTTTCAGTTATTCTGTTGTAGGCTTTATTGACAAGAACAAGGACACCTTGTTTCAGGACTTCAAGAGGTTACTTTACAACAGGTCAGTATTACCATAAAGTACGTCCTTCCAGTCTTATTTGCATACCTGCCAGATGTCACACAACATTCGTGACTTAGCCTATATCTGTCCTTCTGCTTCCGTGTTTCATAGCTCTAACCCTGGGCTGAAGGCCATGTGGCCAGAGGGCAAGCTGAGCATCACAGAGGTCACCAAACGACCCCTGACTGCTGCCACGCTCTTCAAAAACTCCATGATATCTTTGGTGGAGAAATTAGCCAGCAAGGTGCGTGTGTAGACCATATCTGACTTATTGGTGATATATAAAGATCTTTTGTCAGCAGTAAATGCAGATTAATGTGCTTTTTACAAGGCGACTTACCAAATAAATACTCATGTGGATATTAAATATTGATTTCAGCAAAGCTATCTAGAAAGTTGCGGTATCTGAAAAACTTTCTAGTTTATCCATCAGTATAAAACATATTTTAACATGTACTTTCGTTAAAGCCATCAGCATTATTTCAACAAATTTTACTACGTGATTTGCTAAGGGATTGGGAGTTTCTACCTTTACTAAAGCTGTTAAGTACCCAGTCTTGTACATTTGTCTTTATGTCGAGTTTTCTAAATACTTTGTCTACTTAAAACTGTACTGTACTGTACTGTAAAGTTTTTAAAGCGACTATCCTCAGTTTTAGCTGGTCAGTGTAGTCATTTTAAAGTCTCTCTTACAAAGTTTTTTAAAAATCGCTATGAGAAAAATGATTCTGGAAGTCGTTAAAAAGTTTAGGGTGACTGTTGCACTCAATAGATGTAGTTACTCACAATTCTCTCTCTGTTGGTTTATATAGGAGCCGTACTACGTGCGTTGCATAAAGCCGAATGATGTTAAGTCACCGCTGCTGTTTGAACACGAGCGCTGCAAGCACCAAGTGGAGTACCTGGGCCTTCTGGAGAACGTCCGTGTGCGACGAGCTGGTTTTGCTAACAGACAAACCTACCCACGGTTCCTTCAGAGGTGAACTTTCTCTGTTTTTCCATTTATGTGGCCAACGGGTGTCAATTTCAGTAGTCTTTTTATTTGATGTTCTGCATGATTTGACATTCGCGTATGGTTTCAGCTCATGAATCGCGACTCAATGCTCTTGTGACAGCTTGTGGGAGACTGTTGCGTATTTGGTTACTGGTGACATGTGAAGCTCCAGATTGATCAATCAGATGGTGAAGATCTTATGCAACGTCTGTTGGTGTGAAAGCTGTCATCCTCTGGAGTCCCTTTCTTCAAGAAGTGTCATAATTGCTAAAGGGTTTTATATAACAATGACGTGCAAGCTGAGTCATTCTCAAAAGCCTTGAGAGCATACATTGTCACTATACAATGATTCTCCATATACAAGGAGTAGAATCCTTGAGAAAAAAAACTATACGATATTCTCCAAAGAGCTCTGAGGTCTATGTGTATTGCTCAAAACAAATAGTCCCCTTATAAAACTTTGAAGCACACTTGCCACAAATCCAATGAGTTCATGAGATTCAACACCTGAGTTGACAAAATGTCTGCCGCTCAGAGGAAGTTTGACTAAAATGAATCTAATTCAGAATGCAGTGTTAACAGCACTCACAGGAGTGATTTGTGTCTCTGTGACAGCTGCAGATGTGCATGGAATATAATGTACTACTTAGAGGAGAGGTTGTACAAGTGAGGATTTGATCCAATGGGTGTGGCCTCACTTCGCTATTAAATAAGCACTCATTGTGTTATATAATGCATGTTGTAGAACGGATAGTTTGGACCCTATATTCTGGTTGGATGATTGATTTAGTAAATATATATATATGTTTATAAATGACAGTATGTGAGGTATTGCTCTATCCTTGAAACATTCTTCTTTTTTGTTCATTATTTAGGTATAAGATGATCTCCGAGTTCACCTGGCCCAACCACGACCTGCCATCAGATAAGGAGGCGGTGAAACGTCTCTTGCAGGGTTGTGGGTTTGACCACGACGTGGCATACGGCAAGACCAAAGTGTTTATTCGCACCCCTCGAACCATCTTCAGCCTGGAGGAGCAGAGAGCTGAGATGGTGAAGAGGATCGTCCTCTTTCTGCAGAAGGTTGGAGCTCAGTACCTCAGACTTGTTATTGTAGCTTAGACTGGTTGTGTACTTGCATAAATAATAAACAGTGTCTATTTGGATAAATATACTGCATGCCCTTGCATAACAAATAAATAAGACCAGTATCATTTATTTTGCAAGAAAATAATTCTTTTAAAGTGAAATATTTTGCCAAAAGGTTAGTTAGCTTTACTGTCACTTTTATATACTTTTTGGGCACCATATAAATAGATATGCATTTGAAAATCGAATGTCCTCCCACATAGTGCAAGACTCTTCATGCTTGCTCTCATGAGTCATGATAACATTCGTAGACCTCACGACTAACCTCAGCTAACCTTATCAAACCTCATTATAAGCTACCGTTCAAGAGCTTGGGGTCAGTAAGATTTTTTAAATATTTTTGACAGAAAACGTTGAACGTTGAAAATGTTCTTTGCATTTATTTGATTAAATACAATGAAACAGTAATATTTTAAAATATGATTACAATTTAAACTAGCTATTTTCTATTTTCTTTTATAACAATTTAAATGTATTTACTTACACTTTTGATCATTTTAATGCAACTTCCTGAGTATGTGTATTTAAAATAAAGATGCACCGATTGCAAATTTCTTGGCCGATTCCGATTTCCGATTAGTAAGTGTAATCTGCCGATTCCGCATACGATATTCATTTAAATTTATTTTAAAATAAAATAAATTATTAAACTTTACAGGATCTTCTCACAACAAAATAATTAAAACAAAAAAATAAAGTGATTGTAAGGTATAAAATAGGTTCCGGTACACAACTAGCATTAGTATAGTTCAATTGTTTATAGTAAAATAAATAATAAATCAATAAACATTACAGATCTTCTCACAACAAAACAAAGTGCTCTGCACCTTGACAATGTAGAAATATATAATTAACAATAACTAGGCTTACTAACAAATATCTACTTTTCCTTAATGAGTATTTTTGTGGAAGAATTTTTTAAACATAAATTACATTATGTCTCACAACAATAACTTAATAACAAAGAGTGCACTCTCTTAAAACGGGTAGAAATAACAATGCTAGTACTAAATACTATAACTTGAACATTAAAGGCAAGTTTGTCTTGACAAAGAGAAGCATTTCTGCATTGTCACCAGTTAATAAAGGATAGTACAGGCTGCTGACCTGTGGCTGACGAGCTTTGTCTTGGACTCGGCGCGCTAGCTTTATGCAGAGTTCAGACTGCATGATTTCAGAGTAACTGTTAGACTGGAGTTCTCGCGTGAGACTGGGATTATTATTAAGAATGATAGCAAGCAAAATAAGCTTGCCACACAAATTGCATGTTCGCTCATTTGCAACGAAAAGACGATTATGGACGAGGATAATTATTTTCCATACCTTCGTAACTCCTCCTCCAACATCCCGCGGCCCTGGATGGGGCTCTCTCATTGGCTGTAGGTAATCGCCGATGTTATTTAGTCAGAACACATTCACACGGCATGATTTTGAATCGCAGACAGGTCCAGATATTTAGCATGCCAAATATCGCACAGGTGTCGGCGATTCTCTCAGATCGTGTCTTTGATTATTTACACTGTGTAATTGTCACTTGCGTGAACAAGCACCGATTTGCCTGATATTTTGGGCATTTGTCTGGGATTTCTCAAAACCTGTTGGTGAGTCATAAACCGGGCAGATGTGAGCCTGACTGGCCGGTCACCGATCTGGGCCGGTCTACCAAAAATCGGCAGATTCCGATCACTAGCCGGTCAATCGGTGCATCTCTAATTTAAAATTTTACTCACTTCAGTCTGTTGAAAAGTAGTGTATGTGAAATATCACAATGGGGCGACATTCAATTTCAAAGTCATTTATTATATTTCATTTGGTATTTGGCTGGTTTGCAAAAATTAAATCTCATCAGGAATTTCTTGTCTTCATTATGGCACGCACTCATGCACTTACTAAATCAGCTTCCGAGACAACAAGGTGCCATATCCACACCACCCTATGTTCCTGTGATTCATTGACACCATTACTTTTCAACAACAGACCTCACACCACAGCAGACTGTAACAAGGCAACAATAGAACAATATGGCACCCGAATCCCACCACCTCTGTGTAAATACACAACATGCAGTACAAATGTGGGATTTTTAAAAGGACTTTTATTTTTCCTCGGGAGCATGAGAATACTTTTGAATGGCAGATTTATTGATTGCCAGTGTCACACAAAATGATTGTGGGTTCTTAGTGTATATTCCCCGCTCTCGCTTTACTGTCTTCAGTGACTGACAGTTATTAGAAATCAAAACGTCTATTCTGTCAGCTCCTGTCTGCGCATGGTGTGTTTTTTTTTACCACTCTCCCATTGCAAGATCTTATTTGCTATTTCAAAAGATGTTATCAGGGAGTACCCGTTATCGAGATGCTTTTAAACACAAACCGACATGGTTTTCCACCACGTTTGTGTTCAATATCAAACTCTCAGTTCTGGGCTTGGTGTTTCTGTCTCATAGTCTCACCGGAGTGCTACGTTCATGAGCAGACACACATCAAAGTGTTAAATCTATGCTCTTCCTGAATCAGAGATTGATTATTTGATCTTTGGTATAGATTCAGAGCTGGATAAAGATGTCATCCTGACACAGGTTCATCTTTGGGTCCCTAAGGGGGTAAAAAACGTATGTTGTCAGTGTATTAATCACATTGTATACCTCCAGGCAATAACCGTGCGTCTCAGCAGAGCTGATATCACTTGTGTCACAAAAAACAGCTTATGGTTGGCCCTAAACACTGACACCATTCACATGTGTGACTTAAGGTTTGGATCATCTCTCTTTCACGCACAATCCCTTTATCTGCACATGGCAGACTGGTTTGACTTGTGCCAAGTCTGCCAGTTTTGCCAGCGGTTCCAACATTTGTGCCAAAAGCACTCAGTAAACCCAATTTAAAAATGCTATTGCTCGTCTCTACGAATCTCCTTATTTGTAGGCCTTTGAGTTCTGCTTCCTCTTATTCTTTGTCTCTCACTTCTTAGTGCATAGCTCATGGGGATGCATTTACCTTTCATCTTTCTGAAGCTCGTAAAGCAAAAGAACCCACAATCCCCTCAATCAATGCTCAGTTATTCTTCACCTCCCACTTTCTCCTCACTGATTTCCTGTCTGTCTCACCCCACCACTCCTTCACTGTTTCCCAGCCATTTTTCTGTGCCATTGCCTTCCTCCGCCCCCTCACTCCACTGCCATTTCTAAGCCGTTACGCTTTAGCGCTTCTCCCGTAGGTGATGAAAATACCCAGGATCCTCTGCTTTGCCAGTGAGCTCCTTTGGGCAGATGCAAGATGCCGTGCTGTCTCTCGTTGTACGACCCTCTGTTCAGTTCATCAGCAAGATGTGGCTTTGAATGGGGGCAATTTGAAGCAAATCGGATCAGCTGTACAAAACACAAACATCAACTGACTACATTATTCATGAATTTCCCCCCTTTTAATTAATATTTAATACGATCAAGCCTCAGCATCCACATCGATCTGCCATGTTAGTTGTGGTTTCTGTTACGAGAGAAGCTCTCTGTTTACTTTATGGACTGAGTTAAATCCCATATCACTAATTTCTGAACAGATTTAAGACTACTTTCCAAACACAATGTGGATTTTATTGCATTTACTGAGGCAAACAAATGCTCAATGCACAGAGATGTCAAACTCCCTGTATAAATCTCCTATATTTTCTCCCATAAATCCCTTATGCCTCCTCTAGGATTGTTTGTTTTTGCTCAGATCTTTTCTTCAGCATCTTCTTCCTATTGCTGTGTCTGATTACAGCGGTAAACGAACCCCCTTTTTAAAGAAAAATGAAGGATCTTTTACTCAGCATGGTCAATTGGGGCTTTTTCCACTTTATACTTGTCATATAGGTTCTTGTGAAATGTACGCCTGGTTTTGTTATGTATGATTGCAATAACCCCGGCCGGACGGCTCAGGAGACAACAGTTAATGGGGACATGCCATCACTGGCAAAGTGGGGAGTGGAAATGTACTGCATCTAATGAAGGTGCTTTACCATTCTGTCCTTGAAAAGAGCCATTTCAGATCTCAACGTCATTAATCTGGGCAAATAATAAAGAAACATATATCAAAATATCTTTACACTACTTTAGGACTACAAAGTAGCAATATTTTGTCTGCATGTTTAAATGGAGATGCATTATCTTGAATTTGCAAATTAATCATCACAAATTGGAACGTTTATTTCTAAACTTCAGAATAATGAGCAGCTATAGGTTTTATAAAATGTAGTGGTGAAAAATGTATGATATGATGCTTTTTTAAAAATGGAAAAAACCAAACTCCAAAATTAGGTATTGTCTTAAGCCAGTAAGCAAATTACCACGAAACATTCGAAACCATGCATATAGCAACATGCTGTAAAATTACTAATATATAAAGAGAATTCCGCACCACATGCAAAAAATAGACAAATTTTAAGAAGTATTGCAGCAGTCAAATGTAAAGACCGCGACAGCTGCAAAAGGAGCCTTGCTGTTATTTGGCTGAGAAAGTGGCAGCACCCCAACACCTACCCCAGACACACACACAAACACACACACTAGTCCAACAATCTGCCAGAGGACACAGACAAGATGGAAGCTTCCATCACCAAGTCAATGGTTTGCCAAGCACATGGTATTGATTTATGAAAATGGCTCCTTTCACGTCTTCCTCCCCCACCGTCTCATGGGGTTGTCTGTGGTTAGGATCTTTTCTGTATGCGTTTAACTCTGTCACATACCCTGACTGTGATTCTGTCCTGCCAGTTTGTGAAATTGTGTGTGTTAAGGGATTGTGGGATTTGCCTGCCTGCCTCTCTGATTAATGATAAGTCACCTCACATTCTGTCAGCCATCTGTAATTGCCTTTTGACACCTGATGGCACATCAGAATAGATTCTGCTAGAATTTCTTTGTCCCGTTTTCTGCAGGGTGAGATATTCTAACAGCATCTTTTTATTCTTTTTTACATTTCACCTCAATTAAGAAGCTGTTTGCACAGCAGTTATAGTCATTAAAATACGTAGATCTTATCCTGTCACACTCTTGTCTTTTTGATACAATTTTTTTTCTGCAGCCCTGAATAGAAAATTAGACAGGAAAAAGTGCAATAGGATTTGATTGAAAGATTTATGCTTTAATTATTTAAAACGCCAGACTTCTTTGTCTTGGCTTTCTCCAGTTTGGCTTTGATGAGTGTGGAAATCCGCTGCAGAGGGGTGGTATTGTTCTGGGTTTGTTAAACGCTGATCAGACGAGCTGACTAGGGAGGGGGCGGGGTGAGTTGAGGTCCTGTTATTGGCCTGATTTACCCACATTCCCTCGGGTGTTGTCTACTACCACTATCCTCTCTAAAAACAAACACAAGGCCTTCTGTCCACCCCACTGTTTTAAGCATTTCCAATCTCATCAGCATGGACAGTGTGAATGTGTGCTCGGCATCAACTCTCTAAATGAGCATAAACACATTTTGAGCAGCTCTAGCAGATTTTACTCAGACATTCTGCTATATTGGTTGTGATTGAAATTACTTTTCAAGGTTGTGATTTTATTTCTGCCACTGAATAAAAAATGTAAAAGGATAATTGCAAATTATCTTTTACAATTTTAACTTTACATCTTGCAATTCTGAGCGGCAATTTTTAAAAATGTTTTTTTAATATATATATATATATATTAGCGGTGTAACGATACGTCGTATCGTATTGAACCGTTCGGTACGAGGCTTTCGGTTCGGTACACATACGAACCGAACGATTCAGAAAAAAAAAAGAAAGAGAATAAACTGTGTAAAATATAATGTTTTCAGTGCTACGCT
>JAUCMU010000021.1:9122901-9142225 GCA_032275025.1 Enteromius treurensis | reverse complement strand
CGCCTACTGAATTTCGGATACTATGAATTTGGACATACTACTCGCCTCGCATACTGTTTTTCACGTACTATATAGTACGGAAGTAAGCGATTTCAGACGCAGCGTAAGTCTTTTTTCTTTTTGTACGTGTATGTAAAGCTGAGGTACTGTAAACTTCCGCTTTGTCTGCTGACTCGTAGGTATCGCTCGCTGGTGATTCTAGAGAATTCATTAGCAAATCGGCTCGACATATTGAGAACTTGGAAGCATTCGAGTGAATCGGTTCGTCTGAAAATACTTTCTCGTGTAGCTTTAAAAAGTCCAGCCCTGTCTCAATGTGCATACTATCCACCCTGTCAGCCCCAAATAGTATTGAAAATTACTAACATCACACAGAATTCAGGATGCATAATATGCACATCGGGACGCAGACCAGTTTATTTGATTGAATCGGTTTGAATCAGCAGCTTTGGAAAGTTTGGTCCGTTTTATTGAGCTAGTTCTGGGGAATCTATAAATAAACAGAAGGTTTAGTGAGTCCCTGCATAGTATTTCATATTTTTCCCCCAGTCATATAAATTAGGAAGTAAAGGCTAGGCTAGGTTTTTTTATTTTTTTTTTTCCAGTAATATTTTTTAAACCGATGTCAAAACCCACATATAATTATGTATAACTTTACAGATTATAGATTTTAGTTAATTACACCAATTAACAGTTCACACTATTAAATAAAGATCTGCCTGCATAGGCCTAATTAGAGATTGGCCTAAATGTATGCTAGTATAATTTGGGAAGATTGACTTTTAGCTTGTAAATATGTTTCTACTGTAAATCATCTATTAGCTTCAGTGGTGTAAGTTATAATAGAAAAATGTTTTTGCTTAACATGCTACCATTATCCTAAACAAAGAGGTCTGTGATAACGTGAGACCACATAGATGTTTTGTTGGTAAACTGCCAGCTTTCGTGCTGCTAATCTGCTTATGTAACGGCCCTGCATCCAAATGTGACTAGGTACAATGTGGACAGTCCAGCTGAGAATTACAGTGTTCTTTAAGTGAGGTCAGCTGAAACAACCACACCGTGGTGTATCTTTAATGATCAGTGCATCAGTTTATTTGTCATCACAGTACAAAAATAAATAAAAATAAGCAGAAACAAAATGCAAAAAGTTACAGCAACAGATTTTCGTCTTTTTTTGTTATAGGAACAAAACAGTAAGAGATCCGTAACCCCTCCCTCCCACCCGCCTGTCAAACTCTAGCCCGATACTATAGAGTCCTACCCTCTAATAAGCACGGCCATGCTCTGATCCTAGAAAATCAACTTACACACATCACATTCTTCTATACAAATACACTCGTTCGCGCTCGCACACTCATGCAATCCTTTTTTGTAATACTGTTTTCAGTTCTACAAAGAATTACGCAACAGATACAGAGAGAGTTTGACAGGAGTTTAATCTTTTACTTATCATGTTTTTTTTTCTTTGTTTCAAAGGACTACTCTGTGATGCAAGTGAAAAAATGGCACATTGTTGTGGGCTGGGGGCAAATAATAGCAGGCAAGCATTGAAGAAGGGCTCACCTACTTCAGCCCCCACAACCTAAAAACCCCTGCGGTCTCCTCAAGACGAATCGCACACAGAAAAGTGCAAGTCCCGTATCCAAACCTCCCCTGGCACATTTTTGAGCAAATTATTGGCTTCTTCGACCTTTAGTCACTTAAAGCAATGCAGCAGGGCAAGCAGTCACACAGAATCCATCCATCCCACTTTCATATCATGAGAAGAACAGGCTTTTGCATGAATTAACAGAGACGTAATAATGTTTGCTTACATGACTGTCACATTCTTTTTTTTCCTTTTCTTTTTTTTTTGACTACAAAGAAAGAGATACATAACTACTCAAAGAAAGCATGCACAATTTAGCACTGTTGAGATGGTTCAAAGTGGGAAAATAGATCATATAACACACATTTTCCCCTCGATAACCCAGATCCAGTTTGGTTGATGTCATCAATGTGGCTGCAAATGTAAGTTTTTAATATTATCTGGTACTTGAAAACCATTCCTCTATGTAAATGCGATCGAAATCGCTTCTCATCTCCAGAAATAGACCACATCTCATCCAGTTTAATGCCTGGAGCTTGTTATCGTCTGTGTTGTCATGGGTTAATCACTCATGATTGCTTTTGCGGTGCTGATATGTAGAACATCCCAACAGTACTTCACAGAGAAATCGGTTTCAGGTATTTCATTTTAAATGAAACCGATGGTCTGTCAGTGTGATGAATTACCTTGGTGTTTCTCAGATCTGAAAATGGTCTTAAACTAAGCTCTTATAGACGTTTTCGTCTTGAATAATTTATGCAAATGCAAATATGCATTAACCGTAATCTTCATTCCCACCAAAAGGTAGCCATCGATCTAAATTCTGCACTGTTTTTTTTTTTCTAACACGACGTTACTAAAATCTCTAAATGCAAGAGAGAAATGTGTGAAAATAATTAATAAATAACAATAAATTACGATTCCGATAGATACTTATTAATGACAAATTCTACCGTTCCAAAGTTTGCCGGCCTTTGGTATGTTTTTAGACCTACATGATTTTCATCAAAGGTATGGCACTGTTTTTGATACATTTACAGGCTTTTCTGTACAGAGCCCCCTGTTGAAACTAGTCTGAGTACAAAACAAAATGACAGAACAATGGCTCATTGAAGCAGGCATAGCAAGATAAACTATTTTAACTTGTTTTTTTTTTCTTGTTTTTTTTCTCGTATTTCATTCCCTAAACACATATGCAGTCGGCTTTAAAAAACTCAAAAGTACATCATCCGGCTTGTGTGTGCATTCAGATGAATACAGTTGTTTTTAAAAAATGACGTAAACCACAGGAGAGATCTGTTTAACTCTGTATCATGGATGAAAATAAAGTAGGTCTTTCTTACAAATGTGCTGACAACCTCTCCTTTCACCATCTATATCAACAGCCACTGTGCAGTGCCGGCCTCAAAGTCATTTCCCTTTATTCTTTGTATGTGGCTTGCCTTTTTGCAATTGGCTGCAACAGAATTTGCAACAGCAAGGTGTTTAGCATTCAGCGAGTGTAGGGTTTCATTGACACAGGAAAACAAGTGTCTGTTGATTATGAATCAATCTCCATGTCTATTGACAGCGGTGGAAAGGATCTTGGTGCAAAGTGTCCATAAGTCAGCTTGGCAACAGCTGGGTTCCTGTCCACATTCAAAGTTGTGTTCTTTTTTTGTCTCGTTGTGTCTTTTGAAGTCTTTTCTGTCAGTGCTTTTAAATATTCACTACTTAAAAGCATTTGGTTCACTCAATTCTGGCATTTCTTTATATTCAGGTGCAAAATTCCCATAGCTGAAGGTAATGAAACGCTCGCTGCTCATTTTGAACAACATTAGCATCACCCATTGCTTTCTAAAAAATTTAAGAATGTGAATAATACACTGCAAGATATCTCATTATTTATTTAACCCATGTCAGAGCTACATAAATGAATAGCTCAGCAAAAAATGAAAATCTTGTTGTTATTTATTCACCCTCTTAAATAGGAAGAGGCCAAATTAGATACTGTTTTCACTATTAAAAGTAAAGGTTCTTTATTGGAAGAACC
The DNA here is from genome assembly GCA_032275025.1 of Enteromius treurensis. Lineage (NCBI taxonomy): Eukaryota > Metazoa > Chordata > Actinopteri > Cypriniformes > Cyprinidae > Enteromius > Enteromius treurensis. The sequence continues at coordinate 9,138,602 of JAUCMU010000021.1, read as the reverse complement.
TTAAACAACCATAAAACCTTTCCATTATCCAAAACGTTCTTTATAGTGGAAAAAGATCAAAACAACAGTTAGGGGTCCAAAACAACCTAAGAGACACTGAGATGATTTTCTTAATGTTATCTTCTGTGTTCTACATGGCATACAGGTTTGAAACAGCATCAACGTGAATAGATTTCTCAGAATTTTTATTTTTGGCTGAACTATCCTTTTAAAAAATGCCAGATGAGAGTGACCCCAAAGACAGGAGAGAGCCCTCTCACCGGTCCAGGCCGATGAGCAGACGACTTCTCTCCTCCTCCTTCTGGCTCTCGTTTTTGAGGTCTGCAAAGACCTGGGTGAAATAGTGAGGATCCGAGTTGATCTGCAGCATCTTGGCGCTCATCGTGTTGATTATGGACAGGCAGCGGTCCCAGAATGTCTCCTTGGAGGTCTCCACCAGGAATGGCTTGAGAGGGTATGAGATTTCATTGCCCATGTAAGAGTAAGACAGGTACAGGCAGGTCAGCAGGACGGCTTGCAGCTCGTGCTCCGTAGCAACTTCAGAGGAGACCACATCGCGGCAGAGCATGTAGACAAAAACCACGTTGGCTGGAGTGATGAAGCCCTGGTCTTGCCAGCCCTGGAGCAGCAGAGAACGATCCACGCTGCGAAGCCACAACACTGGGTCGGTTGGAGAAAGGTGCTTGAGTCTGTAGCACCTCCGGCAGAGGAACTCTCCTAAACAGCGTAGCAACTCACTGGTGGAGGCTTGGACGATCACCCTCTTGGGTGTCCCGGGAACAGCGTTGGAGTTGGAAAGAGGCGCCTTCTTGACCGAGGAAGCTGTGTTGTTGGAGTTTTTGGAGCCTTGGTTTGATGGACTCGACTGGTCCTGTGTAAAGGAGGAGAGATTTGCACAAGACTGTGACTTCTTGAGGTTCTCATTGTTGAGGTGAGAAACATTGTTCTGGTAGCCGGTATTAGGCTGCACCTTCTTAGACCCCTTTTTTTTGGCTGAGACGGCTACTATACGTTTCCACGGAAGAACGTTGATGAGTGGGTGCCGCTTTAGGTTCTTGTCTTTGGCGTTCTTGCTGTTCTGAACGGCCGTGTAGTGGCCCACGGTGGCCGGGCCATCCTCAAACAGGGCGGCCTTCCGGTAGCTGGGTGAAAGTGATAGCACGGTTCCCATGATGCCGGGAGCGGGTTATCAGAATCTCAAGGTTAGGGGTCAGCTGAAGAAAGTGCCAAACTGGAGCCCCACTGCTTCCTGAGACTAGTTCAATTTGTGTTAGACATCCAAATTTAGGTTGGTGTTCTAGTTAAAGAAGAATGATAACAGGATAGATGAGAGCTGTGTCACTGCAAAGCCTGCAAAAACAAAAAAGTAATGTATAAATACATATAGACTACTCTTAACTCTTGACTACTTTTTTTTTAATCAAATTGGTGCTTTTCTGACACATTTTAATGTATATATTTTAATATTGTCCCTGTGTGTGTTTTGATTAGCATCACAAACATACTGCAGACTATTGTGCGAAATGTAGCCTATTCAGAATAAAAGGTGCATGATAACATAATACTAGTAAATGTTATTGTTATGATATAGATCTTTATATTTCTTATTTCTTGTTTTAGTCCATTTTAGTTTCATCAACATAAATAAAGGGTTATAGTTTTAGTAGTGCCCAAACATAATATTGCATGCTTGCCTGGCAATTAGGCCTTTTGTTTTCATTAAAATAATCTTAAATTATTAATGCTATATCCAATATGATTTGACGGTGAAACAATAGGTTGACACTGTCAAATAATTATCTTAAGATAATTTAAATTTGACTATAGCACTGTATTTTTTTATGTCGAAAATAGGCCTTATAAAGGTATTGCGGCAAACATTCTTCATTCCTTGATACGCACTCACAATAAAAAAATCATTCTTTTTAAACTGCACGTTTTTCTACAATATCATTGATTTGTTGGGTTGATCTGCCACTCTTTCAATATCATAATTCACACACCACGTTTATGAAAAAAATTATGCATCAAACACAAATCCGCCAATGAACATAAATAAAGACGTCGCCATGATTGCAGATTCCACTGTTTACTGCTCTCTTGTAAATACTGATTCCACCGTATCACCGTAAATTTGCATTTAACGGTACATGTAATATTCTCATTCCTCATTTTCATTCAATACATGTTTGTAGACGATTTAACAAAACACAAAGCAAACAAAAAAGCCCATATGTTTTGCTACTGTAATGTATTTGTACGTTTCTCAAATATATCGGTCACTGTCCAAGGTTCTGAAAATGTGTGCTCCTCCCTGCGATGTTTACATGAGCACGAGAGATTACAGACACTCGTTTTCATCATCACGTCAACAAAATGAGAACATAGAAAGACAGCTAAATCAAAAAGTAAAGATTAACCAAGCCAGCTAGTAATTCCCATATTAATACTGCAATATATTCAAATACGACCAACAAACAAGCAAATATGAATACAGAAGCTTCGATGAAAAACAGCTCACTTACAGGAACCTGCTCTCCTCCACGATGCTTTGGCAAAACAAGAGCCGCAGTAATGGCTATCTGGGTTTATCCTTGATAAACTGCGCATCAAGGAAATGCAAAATCAGCCACCCCAAGAAAGAGATTGAATATTAAGATTGTCAGGAAGCCTTAATTCCAGTGGAATAATAGGCTTTTAATCAAAACAAAACAATCTTCACGTCTTTGTCGGAAGTCTCTGTAGGCGCTCCAGCGGTCTGGGGATGCTGGATGTCTCCTTTGGTTGGTGATGCTGAGAACTGCGAAGCTGTGCTATTGGTCCACACCAGAAGATACGGGATATAGGTTGATGATGTGCTGTCAGAGCCGCGCTCGCGCAATGCGTACTGCTGTCAGAAAACCTGTGCTAGAGCGCCTCCCTGTGCTGTCCCCATCATTTGGGATGTTACCCATACTGTCCCGCCTTCGAGCACTTGGCAGTCACAAGAAACGTGGAGGTCATTTATGTTAAAGTTAAAAAACAAAACAGACAGCTATATAGTAAATAGACAGGGCATACATTTTTCTAAAATATTTGATATCGTTCTCTATGTAAATTCATATAATTTAATTGAATAGTTATGTAAATATAATGTATACACTTATTTTACTACTATTTAAGTATAACAGCCTCCTACATTGTTGCTAAAGACTGGGAAAAATGTTTAAAAAAAAAATTGGATTCCTAGGTTTGTTGATAGTGTGAGCAGATAATTTGTGACCTTGGACCACAAAACCAGTCATAAGTGGCAATTTTTCAAAAGTGAGAGTTAGGCATAAGCTAAAGGATGAATAAATAATATTTCCATTGATGTATGGTTTGTTAGGACAGGACAATATTTGGCTGAGATACAACTAACTGAAAATTTGGAAACTGAGAAAAATCTAAATACTGAGAAAATCAGCTTTGAATCTGTCCAAATTTAGTTCTTAGCAAGGCATATTACTAAGCAAAAATTAAGTTATAATATATTTATAGTAGTGAATTTACAAAATATCCTCATGGATCATATTTACTAAATATCCCAATGATTTCTGGCAAAAAAAAAAAAAAAATTGATTATTTTGACTTATTTTTTCTGGAGTTGATTACAATTTTAAGTTTTTGCTTCACCATGCAGAAAAAGTCATAGCATGTTTTAAGGCAAAGAACTTCAATAAACCCCATTCTTAAGGCTTGAAACTAACGTAACATTCAGATTTATTATATATATATAACAACAATGCAGCTTTTCGAAACCATGAACATAATTACTTAAAAGTGTTTCAGATGTCATTGTGTTTTATAGTTCTTAACATGTAGACCTATTTAAAAAGACCAGGTTACTTTGAATGAACATTCTAGTGTTAGCGAGTGGAAGAATGTTTCACCTGTAAACAACAAAAGGTATGAAGGTCAATGGTATAAGGATAACCATCCAATAGACTACCTTAAGGTTTAAAGTGGCATTTTTCAGCATCGTGGACTTTGTCACCACCTGCTGACCACTAAAATAAATAAATAAATAAAATAAGACGTTAAAATTCTTTGTGCAGTATGGTAGCCTGAAAATAAGTAGGCTTACTAGTCTTAATAAAAGTAATAATAATAATAAGAGGAGTATTTAGAATAATAATGCAATATTTGAGATATTGAGATATTTGAGATGTTTTACCTACTCAATCGTGCACTAATCGGGCACGCGCGTACGTATCGATGCACTTCCGGTTTGGCTCGCAAGTGTTTGTGGGTAGTGAGATTTTTGAATAGGGAAGATGGCAGCCGCGGCAGTGGTGGAGTTTCAGAGAGCTCAGTCTCTCATCAGCACAGACAGAGACGCTTCCATTGACATTTTACATTCAATAGGTAAAGCTGTCTTTAGATCCTTTGGTAAAATTTCACTTTCCATTCTGCATGGCTACTTTAACGCTTCATTATTAGGAAGGCTGTGGGAGCCATGAGCCGGTACTGCGGTGCTGACTCACTGTACTGTGTGCGTGCGCGCGTCTCAAAACCCAGTAAACCTGCCTCCATAGGCAGCATACTCGGACCTTATCGCGGTGTTCGGAAGTTTAAATCGAGCATAGAGCAAAGTCAGCTGTTTGGGCGTCTTGTGCGTGTTTTAACATTTGAATCGAATGATCGGACTCGCCTCCGATTCGCTAAAATCTGTCTAAGTAGACAGCTCACTACGCTTTGAGACACAGCCGCTGTGTATGGACAGTTAGCCTGCAATATTAGCCACCCATCCAGGCCAAGGCGCAGTTTATCACATACAGTTGAAAAATATTTACATTTTGTATCAATTATAGTTCAACTGGGGACATTGTTATTAGGTTGGAGTACTTTAACAATCTTAACTTGATTGACGTGCTGCATGCCAACTATAAAGCAAGCTTTGACATTTCTGTTTTGGCTGCCGTGACATTAGCTGAGATTTCTTTCTGTCTATGTTCGGCTGCTGGAATCATAATTATTTTATTAGACAAATTGGCTTGCTAATTAGTGCATAACGAGTAATCTTAAATTAAATAACGTTAGTTTGGTAACGTTAGAGTTGAAGAGGCTCCTTTTTGACTAATTTAAACTTTAAGTTATTTTTGTTTTTGTCGTCTCCAAGACCCGTTACGTTTTTTTTTTTTATGTCAACCTGATTCTTGTTTTCGTCTTTTTCTCACGAGTAACATAATGACAAGTTTGGATTAAATTAGACTATTGGAAACTTTCCTATTTGAAAATTTAGTCTTCAAAGTATTCAGCCCAGATAGATGCACAGAGACACCTATAAGCAGGCAGGTGAATAGGCTGATTTTCCCAATAAACACTGACCTTGTCAAAAAATTACTTTTATTTTGAGCACCCTGACAAGCCCAACGCAGCAACAATAGTGCAGCCAATGGCAGGAGTTTGGGGGCGGGGTTATGTGCTGTTCTACCAATGGCTGATTGGGGGGAGTGTGTTGAATCGTTATGAGTGTGTTGTAATTTACAGTTCTATTATATTAATGGGAGTGTTTATAAAAGATTGTTGGCCTAAGTTAATACTTCATATTCTCAAGTTGTCTGGATTTTTTCAGTGAGACGAGATGTCCAGGAAGATGATGAAGAGGCAGTTCGTGTCAAGGAGCAGAGCATTCTGGAGTTGGGCACTCTCCTGGCTAAGACAGGACAAGCTGCAGGTTAGGATCAACATTCTGGGGGGATGCTGCTCCTGCTATAGACATGTTTTAATTATTGTTGCGTATTATTTTAGAGCTTGGTGGCCTGTTGAAATTTGTACGGCCTTTCCTGATCTCCATAAGCAAGGCAAAGGCAGCACGGTTGGTGCGCTCACTCCTGGATCTATTTCTGGACATGGAGGCTGCTACAGGCCAGGAGGTTGAGCTGTGCCTGGAATGCATTGAATGGGCTAAAGCTGAGAAAAGAACCTTTCTCAGACAAGCCTTAGAGGTAAAGAGAGTTTGCATGACCAACTTCGGACTGTCATGTCAATCAGTCAATAATTAATCATTGACCAGTAATTAATATAAAATGGATACTTCCAACTTAAGATCTAAGATCTCTTAGAGAGTGGTTGCCTTAAAAATACTTATTCATGCTGTACTAAACTGACATCAAGTAAATTCAAATTAATACAAAACCTTAGCCTGGGCCCGCCCATACTTCCTGTGACGCTACATTCTATTTCGCGAGCAAAGCTAGTCTGGCAAAGCTGCCGTTTTAGAGCATTTCCGTTCCCAAAAAAGTGGGAACAGGGGAATGTGGGAAGTGAATACACACATGCATGTAAATATTGAAGACAAATATGTAGTTTCTATATTAATTTTATTTAATATATGCAATTTATTATGCAGTTATCATAAGAGCCATAGTTTTTTAATATCCGTAATTTGCATTAAAACGATTCGCAGTAGACGGCAATATAATTAAGCATTAATAATTAAAGCAGTTGTGCTGCTTAATATTTTAATGGAGTCCATGCAAGAGTTTTTCATGGTTCTTTTGATAAATAGAAAGTTTAAAGAACGTTTATTTAAAATTAGAGTAATAATGTTGCTGCTATGACATTTAAAAAATATTCTTAACTACACTAATGAATTATATTATCCTCACAGTTGTCAACAATATAGTTTGTCATTATTCATTCTCTTTTTTTCCTCAGGCTCGACTCATCTCACTCTACTTTGACACAATGAGATATCAGGAAGCCCTTTCCCTGGGTAAGAATAATGTAGAAAAATAAATGTGTGTGTGTGTATATATTTATATATATGTGTGTGTTAGTGGGATTTAGACATATGAGCCAAATGTTCATTTAATCATTTTTTTAAATTTACACATTCTTATAATTTGCAAAAAAAGCCTCCTCAACAGTGGATCCCACTGTATTTTAGTTGTACTCTGCAATACTTTTGATATGCTTGAAACTTCAAGATTATGATCTCTGATCTTTCTCATTAGGCACCCAGTTGCTACAGGAGCTGAAGAAGATGGATGATAAAGCTCTGCTGGTGGAGGTTCAGCTGCTGGAGAGTAAAACCTACCACGCTCTCAGCAACCTTCCCAAAGCCAGAGCTGCCCTCACCTCAGCCAGAACCACCGCCAATGCCATCTACTGTCCCCCAAAGCTCCAGGCGGCTCTTGATATGCAGTCAGGCAAGTCTCACTTCACAGTTTAAGGATCTGCAAGTGGATTTGGAATCGGAAGTGTTTTTTTTGTTTTTTTTATCTTGGTATGTGACTGCTTTACCTTTGTACTCCAGGTATCATCCACGCAGCTGAGGAGAAAGATTTGAAAACTGCCTACTCTTACTTCTTTGAGGCTTTTGAGGGCTACGACTCCATCGACAGCCCAAGGGCAGTCACTGCACTGAAATACATGCTCCTCTGCAAGATCATGCTCAGTTTGTAAGTGAGATAACCGCTTTCAGTTCATCCCTCTTTTTTTGTGTGGGAGGCCACAGGATGATACAATAGTCATTAAGTTAGTTATGCCAAGCTCTGTTATGTAACACCGCCTTACTAAGTAATACTAAGCTCTCATATCTTCAGTACAATGCATCCCCATAAATCATCGCCGCCTACTCCTAATGACTTCTAGCTTAAGTCCAAAATGTATTCAATCACAGATTATACAGTACTGTTCAAAAGTTTGGGGCTGGAAAGATGATTTAAAATGTTTGTGTCTTATGTTCATCAAAGCTTTGTTTATTATTATTATTTTTTTAAAGCTACAGTAAAAACTTTAAACTGTTTTCTTAGTTAATATATTTTAAATAATTGTATTCCTCTCAAGAAAAGCTGAATTTTCAGCAGCTTTTACTCCAGATTACAGCATTATATCATCCATTCTAAAATGCTGCTTAATATTTGACTTGAAACAGCAGTGTTTGTTGAATATAAAGTTCAAAAGAATATGTGAATATAGAAATTTGTAACAGGTTTGTGTCAGGTTTGGATCAATACAGTGCATCCCAGCTGAATAAAAGTATTGATTTCTTTTCTTCCAGGCCAGAGGAGGTACAGGCCTTGATCAGCGGCAAACTGGCTCTGCGATATGCAGGACGACAGGTGAGCTTATTAAAATTCCAGCGTCTTTTTATAGATGAAATTACCACTTACAAACAAATGCTCTGTAGCAGCACTTCACAGTTCTCCGTGCGCCATGTTTTTAACAACCTGCTACACGTTTGACATCTTTTTCTGAGCTAGTGCTCGTTTATAGTTGTGCCCTGTCATTTTTTTCTCCACCAGACCGATGCACTGAGATGTATAGCACAAGCCAGCAAGAACAGATCATTAGCAGATTTTGAAAAGGTGAGATTTAGACCGTCTGTATGGATTTTTAATTGAAGCCTTTCATGTCACACTCAGCTTTTCTGCTTGCTTTTCACACACGAAGGCCCTGACAGAGTACACTAAAGAGCTGAGGGACGACCCCATCATCAACACACATTTGGCCAAGCTTTATGACAACTTGCTGGAACAGAATCTCATTCGGGTCATTGAGCCCTTTTCCAGAGTACAGGTAATGCATGCATGGAGGCTTTTTATTCTAAGTGTATCTTTTATTATTTATTTTTTTATATAATGTTTTCAAACCAAAGCTTACAACCTTTTTATGCCATTTTCCCCATTTCTCTATTTTTAAGATAACACATATAGCAGGCCTCATCAAACTTTCAAAGGTACAATTTTTTTTTTCTTCCATTCACATGTTTTTATTCAGAGGTATTCACTTTTTCCAGGTCCAAATGCTCTTTCTGATATCAAAAGCAAACAAAAAAATAGCTCTATTATATGCCAATGGTACGCTGTAGTACTATCAGAATAAATCATGTTTTAATAGCTCGAAGGTGTGATATAAATGAACTCTACTCATAAATGGCTTTTCAGGAAGTGTTTTCTCACGTGAAACTGGGTTGGGGCTTAGATATGGAAACGGTATTATTGGATGGTTAATATGTCATAACAGTGGATAGTTAATAGTTTTATTGCTCCTAGCTTTGATCACAATCACACAGGATTGAAACCTTCAGTGCCACCACAAAATAACAACAAACCGATTGAAGTTATTATGAAGTAATGAATAAAGATTGACTATATTACCACAGATACCTGATCACTAAAATATCAATCTCTTTCTGCTATTTTTTTCCCTTCACAGGATGATGTTGAGAGGAAACTGTCACAAATGATCCTGGACAAAAAGTTTCATGGTTTGTCTTTATTATTATTATTATTATTATTATTATAAAATGCAATTTAAAATAATGAACAACTAATAATAATATGGATTTGTTTTTGACTCGTGAGCATGGCATTGATAACCATGACACCACAACAACGATTTCATTCCCTCATTTTAAAGAGGCTATATGATGCCATTTTAAAAGGTCATTGTTTTGTTTAATGGTTGAGTTAATTTTGACATAATACATGTTATTGCAGGCAGCACCTCTATTACCCTGCTGACATGTTCTAATTGCGTTCTGGTTTGTGCAAAGCTTCTCCATGCCAAAAAGTCCTGATTGGACAGCTGACCCAATGCATTGTGATTGGCATATCAGGCATGCATGACACCTCTTACAACAATCAACTCTTGAAGCTTATAAATCAGTTGGAAAAACATTTGTGCATTAAACAATTTTTTAAAATTGTGAAGTAGATGTTTGTGGAAATAATATCTAGACTTTAAATCAGTGTTCTCTGATAGACAGAATTAACCCCTTTTGTTGGAGACCATGAGCTTTGTAACCTTGCAGACCTAATACATTGTCACATTACACACTAAAGGAAATATTAATGAGTCATAAAAAATGGCCTTTTTAAGACTGACGTCCCCTACGAATTTGCTACTTCTCTACAGTATGTCACTAAATCCAATGAAAAATCCTCAGATATCTTGAATTGATTTGCCTCATGGAGTTCTCCTGTTGTAGGCATTCTTGACCAAGGTGAAGGAGTGCTCATCATATTCGAAGAGCCCCCTGTGGACAAGACTTACGAGGCAGCTCTAGAAACCATACAGAACATGAGCAAAGTTGTGGATTCACTGTACAACAAGGCTAAGAAGTTAACATAGGTGAGGAACCTTAAAAAATAAAATGCACACTGAAATATTTAGCTCTCTGTACATCCATGTTTTTTTTTTAAAATGAAATATGGTTAAATGTAATTAATTTACTGAAGCATATCTTCATGTTTCTTACCCACAGAATAAACGTCAGAGGCTGCTGCTGTGTGAAATGGTTGTATGCGTGTGAGTTTGCCTGTGTGTATGGCCAACATGTGGAACTTTTTTTTCTCACAGCAAAAAGGGACAACATTGAGCAAGATCTACTTGTTCCCCCGGTTGAGAGTTTTTAAAGTTTATTTTCTTTCAAATGGACAATTTCATCTTTCTGATCCCCCAAATTGTATTTTTTTTTTTTTCGTTTCTTTCTTCTCTGTATCTCTCAACGGCCAACACAGGCCATCAGGGAATGTTGTACAACTACAATAAAGTCCTAAAATGTCACATAGAACTGTATAGCTCTTCTACATTTTAAAGTTTTTTAATTACAGCAACTTTGTGATACAGACTCTTGGGTTTCGGTTATCTGCGGTTCATCGGTTGCTTGCAGTGGTGCATACCTTTTTCCTTTTTTCCTTATTTTATGGATGCACATTCTAATTTGGTGTAGATGAGAGATTCAAAGGAACCTGGCTGTAAGGGAGAGGCTCTGTAATAAGCACAGTTGCCAATCATATAACCACACACACTAGAAAGATATTTTCTAAGTTCGTACGATCGAGTATTGTTTGCCGTTTACTTTTGCAGTATACCGTCTTTACAGTTTTGTATTTACAGTGTACTGTTTGCCAAGTTAGGGTGGTTATATTAAACGGCCCAATCCTACAAAAGTTTGATTAAACTAACCTTTTCCCCAACACACATTTATGTCTGCACTTTTTTTCCCCCTTTCATTATTTTGTTTGTTCTCATCTTTTCAGATCAGTATCTCAATGCAAACTCCATTTCTACTTTGCCAGCAGTAGACCATCGTATAAGTTTAATACCCTATTGTTTTGAACTTCAATGTTTTGTAATTGTTTTTTAACTCATTGTTTTTCTGTAAATGTTCATGCATCCTTTGCAAAAAATAATTTATGTTTTCATTTATTCTGTTTTGTGTGCAATTATAAATATTCAACAGTAACAAAAACATGTATCGTGGGAGAATGTTTTTAAATGATTATTTGAAGTCCAGTGTTGATTCGAGAGCTTCCTGCATGTGATTGTGATTGATTTGTAGTGGCGATCTAGCATTGATCATTGACAATTAAGAATTAAGTGAGACATTAAACACTTTGGAAAGTATTTTATTATTTTTTTTTTTTTGTGCCTAACATTGAAAAGTGGTCCACAAAAGCCCTCTGTCCAAAGCTCAATCATTGAAATCTTGGTATAAGCAGATTTCAGTTCAAGTAAAATGACTTTTATTTTTGTATGAGTTGGCCTGTTCACTAATTAAAGTCTTTTTGATTACATTTCTTGGTTTTAAGGGGAATTATCTCATGTTTCTACATGAATATAATCGGGTAATTTCCTTAGTGTGGGGAAAAAAAATGTTTTGCTATGAGTGTTTTTTTTTTTTTTTTTGTTAACCATTTTCACAACAAATACATTAGATAATCAGAAGGAAATTATTTCATGAGAATCCAACCAATACATTGTTTGCTATGATAAAAATAATTTTAAAGTAGAAAAACGGTAACTGCAGATTACTATAGCTCAGATTAATATTACATGTCAAATCTTGAAGCTGGAGATTTTAAGTTCCAGTTTTCAAAAGGTTTTTAAGTATTAGTTTGATTCTTTAGTTTTGGAGATTTAATGACAGCAGAGGGCAGACGGAAGTGATGGGATTAAAAATGATCACAATAAATGAATATTAATAAGCCACAATTAAACAACCTTATTAGTTGGGTGGATAAGAGTGTTTCTCTGCCATTCCATACTACAGTTTATTTTAATGAATTTCTATAGTACTTTCTAAAGTAAACCTGACTAGGTTTTGAGCGCTCAGCAGTCTGAGATAGATAGATAGGTAGGTAGGTAGATGGATAGATAGAGTGAATGAATGTTAACGATAAACCTTTATTTTGAAATAAACTTCCATGGCCTAAATAAAGGTTAAAAAATAATGCCATTGGCCCATTCCATTAAATATATTTATATATATTATAATTTATAATATATATAATTAATTACAGCTGAAAAAATAGTATAGTTTCAGATCACGCTATACTTGCAATTAATTAATTACGTGTGTATATATATATATATATATATATATATATATAAAGCTCGATAACATAGAGATCCATCGATACCTGAGACGGTCACATTTCACAACACATAGAAATATTGTTCTTTATTTAAAAGGGACTTTTATTTTGATACACATAATGACCACGACGTTCTTGCGGGCGCTTTCACAGTAGACTTGTACATGGCAGTGGAGTAGACAAGCACTGAATGAAACGAAACCAAACACGTGTTATGTTTATTCTCGGAGACAGGTAACGTTATATTTAATAAACATGACTGCACAGCGACGAGGAATCAGTAAAACCCCAGAAAGTAGCGCCATTGAAAAGAAAATCAAGAGGTAATAGTTTTTAATTTCTGAAACTTTATGAACCCACACTGACTTTGCATTGTTGCAGTCAATGAGTGATGCAGCCTTAGATCCATGTTGACATGCAAAGTTCTCCTTACATGATGTCAGAAAAAAATTTATATGTCAGTTTTTCATTACGTTTTGCAATCTGGCAGTCAGATGGATGGATGAAAGCTATAAACACCTGACAGTCCATCGTACCTGTGTGCTCTATTCATATGGTGTGTGTTCATTTAGGGGAAATGCGCAGAGACAGGCCTCCTCTTGGAGAGGTAACGTGATCACGGTTCTGCTGCTGACGGGAGTCACTGGACTTGTGAGCTGGATGTATTTCACATGGACTGATGATTTGACACACACATTGGTTTCAAGAAGCGAGATCCTCACTCATCCTAGAGTGTTCACAGTTGAGTGCTCTGAAGACTACAAGAAGTACAAGTTCTTCCCAGGTATGCAGGGGGTTATTCCAATCATTGAAAACCACTCACTCCATACTTAAGTGTGTATTACAAATTTAAGCATTGCGTTTTGTTGGTATTTTGTATTTATTTATTTTATTTATTAATTTATTATTTTCTGCTTTTTTTTCAAATGTTTTTTTTTCCAAATTAATTTATTATGTTTTACTAAGTGTTATGAATTACAATGTGTTACAATCCATAACAATATACTAATGTATTTAAATAGCTGAAAATCATGATTTCTTCTTGACTGAATTACTCAGTGTATTTTTTCCATCATGCCTCAATGTGTTATCAAAATATTTTAAAGTACTTTTCTTTTGGCAACATTTTATTTATAAAAGTCCTAAATAGTTACTTACTTAATTCTACAACATAAAATTATTTTTTTTCTTAGAAAAACGTGTGTCAATAAATCTTGCATCCACTCTGTTACCACACCATAATTTTGCCATTATTGAAATAGGTGGAATTATCTCGCAAAATTGTGTAAGTTACAGGAAATTATATCACTTTCACTCACTGAAAAGATCTGAAGCACTGAAAAGTGTCTGTGCTCTTTCTCTCTGAGAAAATATTTGAATCTAAAAGCTTCTTACACCAAGAGTTATTTTGTAGAACGTCAACTTTGTTACAACAACAAACAGAATTTTTTACTGATCTCACATTAGACTATTTAAAGGTCTTTAATCATGTTTTCATTAGTGTCAGTTTATGGATAAAAAAAATAAATAAAACTGTCATTTCGATTACACTGTTGTCAGCAATGTTGTATGCATATGATTAATACATGCACCTACAATCATACTTATTTTCTTTCTTAATCTGCATTTTATTACAATTATTTTGACATCTTGCAGGTATTTTATAGTTTTTAATTGTGGCATTTAATTGTATTGCTTCTTAAATTTATTTAAACATTTTTAAGTAATACATGAATTATTTTGTATAAAGCTATAAATAGATTTTTCTTCTTGAGCACAGTTATTGCGAAAGTTTTTGAAAATATTTTATGTGGTATTGATGTCAACTACATTCTCCTTTTAAATGACAAACAGGTAATTTATTAGACTCAGTCAGTTGCCTGGTTTGCAATTAGCATGTGGTCATTGCATTTAACATAACATATAAAATACATTTTTCCTTAACTAGAAATGTTGTACTCTACATACTAATTTTAAGTGTGCATATTGGATTTGGTCTCTTTGACTGATGGCTGTACGGTGTTTTGTGGATGGTGGGTCTAAAACTTTTTTTGATGCATTTAACACATACTTTTATCCTAAGCGACTTCCAATAAGAGGAACAAAGCAATCTGTCAAACAATATTCGTAGTACGTAATGGCAGATTTTTAAGCAAGCTAGAGATTTTTTTTTTTTTTTGAGTGTGTTGTTTAAGATGCACCCTGCTATTATTTTGCTATTTGTATCTTTGTTCCAAAAACTAATAGAACTGGGGCAAGCTTTGAACTGCAGTGCGTTGTTGTATCAGAGCAAACCCGTTTCCAAACAACTTCTTGGAGTAGAAAGCTTTACTTGAACAAAATCAGCACCTGTGCATTCCATCGGTCTACATCATGAAGTTAGATAAATGGTGGGAGACCAGATCTGTGATCGACAGTCTGAAGCCTCCCACATAGGACTCATTAAAGAACCTCACACCAGCTTCAAAAAGCTGTAGGCACCGCGAACAAAGCAAGCGCTGGGATTAACAAGCTCTCTCTGGGCTCCAGTTCATCCCACTCTCTTTATGACGGGTGTAAATAAGCTTTGGGAAAGAGAATAGAAAGAAAGAAAATAAAAGCTAACTGTAGCAGTTTGTGGACTTTCGAATTCCTCCAAGAATTCCCACTGGGTTCTAGCAAGTGACATGTGAATCTGTGCCGGCATGCTATGTACTGTGGAATATGATTGGATGTACAGATTTGTTGTCAATTGAACACTCCAGTGTGAATATTGCCTGACTGACAGCGGCTCCTCTCTGAGATGATGCTGGAACAAACTCCAGAGTCATTATGCATTACATTTTGCAGGGCAGGATGCGTCGCTGAGTGTCATTTAATATGCAGTTTGAAGAGAGAATTTGGCAGGGGCATAGAGCCAGTTACTTTAATCGCTGTCATTATTAATGAATCCATATGAAAGACTAATGCATTCTGTCCTCAGGTTGCACCCCAACAAAATGCGGCAGAGCCATTTCAGACAGTGTTGTGGCTTTGGAGGAGGCGCAGAAGCTTAGAAGGTACACACGCTCACTAAAAAAAAATCTTGATATATTCACTGCTGATCTGTCTGTAGATACATATGATTAATCATAAAAAAAAAAAGTTTTTGTTCATAATTTTTAATTAATAAAATAAATTTTTGTGTTTTGTTATTTTCTTATTTTATTTTATATTTTTTTATATATACATAAAATATTCACTGTACTCACAATCATGCAAAAAAAAAGAAGAAAAATGTATATATAATGTACAGTGTGTGTGTGTGTGTGTGTATATATATATATATATATATATATATATATATATATATATATATAGATATACTCA
>JAUCMU010000021.1:9095806-9106166 GCA_032275025.1 Enteromius treurensis | reverse complement strand
TGAAGAAACGCACCTTTTTGTATCAACCAAAAATGGCTGTTTCGTGGTCTATTGAGGAAGTACAGACGTTCCTCTCGATAGCCGAGGAGCGGATCCAGCGAGAGCTTGATGGGGCGACGCGGAATGAAAAATGCATTGTTGTGTGTTTGTTTGTGGCGCGTTTTCAACGATGTCACGGCAGTAGAGGCGGCGCAACTATTACGACACGTGAATAATCCCGCCCACTCTGAAGCGGTACTAAACTGTATTGAAGAAACGCAAACCGAGCCGAACTGAGCCGTGCCGTAACGAGCCGTGCCAAGACGAGTCGTACCACGCAGTGGAAAAGCGCCATTAGTCAAATGTATCATATTCATGTTACAGAAATCATGTCCAAAATTATACTCTGAAAGAGTTGAAAAATTCAGAACATGTGACTGATAAGATAACATTCAGATTTAAATATCACCACACCCTGAGCTAGAATGATATCTATGGGTTAAAACAACAATGTTGGGTTGTGTCCAAGGATGAATTTAAAAGCTCAAGACACGACTCAAATTACGTTCTTAGCCTCGGTTCTTAGACTCAGCTTTTGTAGCCCGGTTTTTAAAACTACGATGCCACAATGAGAAAATCCATTTTTTCTATTTCTTTACTTTCTTTTCTTTCCTCGAAAGTTTGTGTAAGTTAAGTTTTGCCTGCCATGTCACCTAGTCTCCGACTGCACCGCATCAAACTTCAAACGGACCGCGACTCGCTCTCCTTCAGCCACCGCCAAATCACCGACCTCCCAAGACTTCCACGATGACTTACTTTCAGCCAATCAGCAACCTGGTACTCCTCCTCGTTGTGCAGTCTGTACCACACCATCCCGTGACAGAAGACTGGATCGAAACCGTTTTTGCTGCATTTTATCTTGGACTTGCCCCTGTTAAACTCCTTTGCTTGGAGCAGGGAGACCGCTCGCTTGAGGCTCACACTTTGGACTTTCTGGAGCAGACTATCCAGACCGGGACAGCTCTGTGTGTTCTACAACAGAGGATTCAGCCGAGCGCTACACAAGAGCCTGCACTGAGCCCCGGGACGGAGCAGATTGTCCTCCTGGATTCTGACCCTCACGAAATGTCTGACCAGGTGAGGAACATCGTCCATCCCCCAGGGAGTATTGGTGGAGATCGAGGGCTTGGAGGAAGGCCCCGCCCACACTTCCGCTGCTGATGGTGAGCTAAAATTAGACTCTGGACATTATGAGAAACGTTTAGGCCTATTTGAAGAGGACTTAATTGACTGGTTTGGAGAGGTGCTACCCATCTGGCTCTTCCTGCTCCAGGCTCCTCCCTGGCTCCTCCCACCTTCTACTCCCCCATGGACACTTTTTAGTTTTTTGTGTTGCTGTCCTCTCTCCTACTCCGCGCCCACCTCCAGAGCCCCCTCACTCCTCAGTCGGTACATTTATGGCGTGAGGACAAGCTTTCCCGGGAGGGGGTGCGATATGTTACATGTATGGATGTGTGTTCTGTTGTCATTCCCAATGTGCTCTGTGTTTTTTTCCCTAGTGATCTAGTTCTGTTTAATCATGTCATTTAGTTCAGGTGTGTCTCATTAAGTATCCCCTAGTGCTCCCCTTTATAAGTTCCGCCTTGATCAGTGTATGTCGTCCGGTCTACTTTGTTACTACCTCTTTGATGTGTGTGTTGATACCCTTTGTGTTTGGAATTCTCCTTGTGGATTTATTAAAAGACTATTTTTGGTACCCCTTCTCGTCGTGCAGTCTGTACCACACCATCCAGTGACACAACCTCTGGAAACCCCTTTCTGCAGCGAGGACCACAGAAGGAATCCCGTAGCACAAAGGCAACGCAAGTACAAACCTCCAGATTCAGACTGAACTGGTGAAATTGATATAAATGTTAACCTCATTGAGCAAACTCAATGCGAGAGTTAATTTTTTAATTTGATGGTTGCTCAAGTTGACGCAATAGCACCTATTGCTGTGAAATTGGGATTTCACATTTTCATTCTCTTAAACTCACTCTTTCCTCACTTTCTCTCTTCCTGCAACTCGTACGAATGTGTAAATGCGTGTGTTTATGTGTTAGTTTAGTTTATGTGTCTTAGTTTTATCCAATAAAGCCATATTTCTAATTGAAAAGAGAAGTATCTTGTGTTTTGTGCTTACAAGTTAAATTCTTAAACTGCCGGTCTTGTTACTGTGCTTATTAATAGTGTTTACACTATCTGGATTTTAATATCCAGTGCAGAGTTGATGTTATACGGCTCGTTCAGTGTCGCGTACCAACTCAATGATTTGACATAAAACAGCAATGCTGTGCAAATTACCTACAGAATCTTAAATGATTCTGATCTGATTCTTTGTTTGAGCTAATTTGCAACAGCCAGTTTAGCCTTAAGCTCTGAATGCCGCCATATGAATTGTGAGGTGGAAAAGCAATTCTGATGTATGCGATTTATTAAATTGTTTTTGTGCGCAATCACAGCTAAATGGACTAGTGATTAATGAGCACAGTATTAGTGCACTAACGTCTCAGATTAGTGGACCATTTGTTGTTTTCTTTTGTAAGTTGTAGATTGGCTATGTGAAACCTCACTGTGAGCTAACGTCATTGTAAATGCATGTGTCAGTGGGTTAAGTGTAGGTTCATTAAGCTTCATTATCCAGTTTTGGGCTTTTATCACACTAGATTTAAATTCTTGTCATCCACATAATCGCAACCCTTTGGAAAAAGAAATTTTTCTGTGATAAGACAGTGTTTTGACTTACTAGACGTGGAAATATGTGGGAAAAGTTACTCTTGGCACAGTAAAATGTTTTAATAATTTTGATAACATGCTTTTCCATCTGGACTGTGAATGCAGCAATATTTTTATTCAATTATCTAATAATGTGTGATTTCTGGGCTGGATTTTGGTACAGTATTCAGCAGTAACTTGTCCACTTCTTCAGTTGTAATTACAAATGTGCCACCTTCAAGTATTAGTAGTTCTGCATATTATTTATGATCATTTCTGGGTTTATCTGTTGATCTTCACAGAGATATCATGGCCTTGATATCCTTGACAGTCCTACTTAGATCTATCTAGGCCTATTTATTTATCTATCATACATGGCAGGGTGTATCTGGAAAAAAATGTTTGTGAATTGTGGCAAGTGTTTTTATTTAATCAAACATTTAAGAGCAATTCTTCCACTAAGATATTACTCTAAAGAAGTTACTTTTTTTTCACCTGTTAAAGCATTTATCTCATGTTCTAGAATAATCATTAGGTTATGGTCTGGATCAGCCTCTAAATGGATGTTAATATCATGTGTGATGGTGTGGAAATGTATTATTTTGTGTGATGGCAATTAATTTGTTAATTTTTTGTGAAAGAAAAATGCCTATGGTGTTTGCTATAGTTACACACTTAAGAATAAAGAAATTAATTGCTTCAAACCCATGTTGCGTAAAGCTGTGCCCTAAATTTTGGCATTTTTGACTTTTCTCTTATTTTCTTGTATTTTAAGTACAAAGAGAATACACCTATTTGAACTAAATTTGAATAACTAGCAATTAAAGGGACACAATAAAAAAAAGGCTTCATCTAGTGCAATACAGTCTTCAAATCTAGAAAGGCTGTATGTGAAAGTGACGGCCGGGCAAAGTAAAGTTCCACTAACTGAAGAACAAGCTTACCTTTACACCAACGGGTTAAGCTTTCCAATCTCTTCACTGCATCACTTTTAACTGCGCCATGACAAGCGTCTCAGAGTTGAACTCAAACTGATTACTGGATGACGCAGACTTTCCCCAAGAGTACAAGCTCGGTGGGCGCTTTCTAAACGATGACGTGTAGCGGTAGAAACTCTTGTGGCGGTTTTTAAGATACTCCCGGTAATTCTTAGTCAAGAGCGTGTACAGAAACGGGTTGATGCAGCTGTTGCTGTAAGTCAGGCTCGCCACGAGGTAATTGATGCTCGTGTGCGTGTGTGAGGCGAGACTGAAGGGCTTGTGGTACAGGGGCACAAGTTGCCATATCCAAAAGGGCAGAAAACACGCCCAGAACACGAGCACGATAGTGAAAATCATTATCAAAACTTTCTGTTTTGGCGAGCGCTTGCTGCTTTTATTAATAGCCGACGTCTTTTGAGACTCTAGGTACGTCCTGGCCAGCCTGGTGTACAAGTAACCAATGACAAGCCCTGGCGCCATTATGCTCGTGCAGAACAGGACGGTCAGGTACAATTTGTACGCCTGGGGTGCCCAGGTGGGCGCGCACATCCTTTTCACCCCTCCATCTGCTGTTGTTTTAGTAGTCTGGTTAACCATGACCATCATGGGAAGAGTTAGGACAAGGGACAAAATCCAAACTCCCCACGCCAAGGCTTTTCGGTAGCTCTTGGAGCGTTTCACAGTATCCAGCGGTTTAGTCACTGCCAGGTAACGCTCCATGCACATCACTGTCAGAGTAAAGATGCTCGCGTGCATAGTTAACAGGTCCAGACTCAATAGTATCCTGCAGCCCAAGTCCCCGAAGTACCAGTCTTTCAGAAAGTACGTGCACACCACAAAGGGAATCGTTGAGAGGTAAAGGAGATCCGCGAGCGCCAGGTTGATGATGGAGATGTACATGGAAGTGGCGAAGCGTATGGAATGACACATGACTACAAGCGTGTAGACGTTTCCCGAAACTCCAACGATGTAAACCACCGACAGCAGCGTCCCGAAAGTCGATGTTATCACAAGCTCGTCCACCGAACCGGAGTTGCTACGGGACGGACCGCTGACACTGCCGGACGTGTTGTAATTCATGGCGCTCGCGGTGAATGTGGAGCTCTGCACGGGAACTTTACGACAGGTGCGCCAGACCCCACATTGCCTACTGTTAGGATATTTGACAGATGTGTCTGAGCGCACTCGCCGGTGTCCGCAGCTCCTGACGTCAAACCGATGCTCCGCACTTGCCTTTTCGCCACTAAATGATTTCGGAGAAAGTTTAGAGAGACATCGTACATTTTATTTACAGTTTTTGTAATTTTATTATGTTATTTTGTTCGTTGCCCTGAATATTTAAGGAAGAACGCATCTAGGAAAAATACGCAGCAATGTCACAGGCAATAAACAAAAAAGCCATATAGTTGTCTGATCCTATTCACTTGTTCACAGTTGAGGTTAGAAATTAGGCTATTATAATGTTTTAATAAAACCTTCTTGAAATAGTAATTCTGGTGTGGTGAAAAGGCTATTTCTGCTATTTTTTCCCCCCTCTGCATTGGCGTGTGCAAATGACACATTACACGGTGCGCCTGACCTTGGGTTATTCCCACAGATCCACTCCGTTCTCATAAACCTTTCCTGTGAAAATCGTGGCTGCAGAATAAAGTGACAAGGGAACCATTTCTTATTAAAACTAAACAATTAGGAAACAAATGACTTTTTCTTTACTCCACAGCACTCCAAACAGATCAGAAGTGCGTAGCTTATAGGCTACCATTTAACAGCCAATGTTTATACTACAATGAATTAATTTAGCTAGATGTTTTCTTTCTAGTTGTGTTTAGCAAAAAGTAGCCCAAATGTTCAAAATGAACGCTTTCACTATACCAATCTCATATCTGTGTCATTTAAAAGGGTTTAGTAAGAATATTTCTGCATGCCATCCACCTTTGGATTTTACCCTACAGAACAATTCTACATTACAATGTTAAATAACCTATTATTTAAATATGCCATTAGCTGTACACATGGTTAATTTCCAGTCTACTCTATTCTGATGCCAACGGTTCTTAGCGAGCGTGAATTTTAATGACTGCCTCATTAAAAGAATTGGTTCTTAAGTAATTTTTTTGGTGAATCGGACATCAAAGGTGTGTTTGCACTAGAGATTCAGTAATATGCTGTTATACAAAATGCATTAAAGCTTGATTGTAGCTCCAGAGAACGAATATTCAACTATAACTTTGCTGCCTTTTTAAATGTAGATAAATATAATTTATGTAAATAATGTAAGTAAATTGCTTCAAAGTAAGGTTAACAAAGCACATTAAACCGTTGGAACACAACAGTTCTACATTTAAAAGCAAACTGCAGTTTTGTTGTAGAAGGAAACCCCATTTTATATATTCCACTACCAAGAGAAAATGTTCAATTCAGTTTATGCAATACGCATTTGACTGTGTGATGCACCACAGTAATTTTTTTTCCAGTGGTTTGAAGGTGTTTTTATTTCTGTTGTAGTTAAGCATGGACTTATGTTTTGGCGCTCTTCATGCATTAAATGTCATTTTGATATAGTAGTGCAGAACTTTGGTCCGCACCTGTTGTTTTTTATATGGTCTATGAATAAATTTCATTATTGTTACATAAAGCAATCATACTCTATATTGGTAGATTTCCAAGAGGCTATATGTAGTAAATACCAAAGGTTAGTGGTTTATATTAAAACTTTCACCACAATGCAATATAACTGTGCTTTATATTTGTGAATGGAGCAGTCATTGATCCTAACACAAGAATGAAAGCAGCACCACATGAAGTAGAGAGTGTAGTTATATACAGTAAGTACACTGTGTGCATGAAGTTGAGAGCTCTTTGGGTGTCTGAGACACATGATTGGCAGGGCAGAACTGTAGCAGAACAGTAGGAGCTGAATACTGATGATGTTTTGTGAAAGCTGTTGAAGACGCTTGCAAGCAGGTCAATTCAAGTACACAAGGCACAGGGAGTTGTTTGTGTGTAAGCACTTCCTGTAGCAATCCTTGATGTTTTGATTAGTTGCATGATGCTTGTTGTCTCCTGTGGGGAAAATAGGTCTCAGGTGTGTTAATAAGGAGCTGTCCATGGTCCTGTCCTGCAGAGAACTGCTTTTGTAATGGGCTTGGGTTTATGAAGCCAGACTGAAAAATAGATTTAGCTTTTATTGCTTATTATCAATGGAATCAGTGTTTGTCTCAACTGTTCAGTTTAGATGAGTTCATTTTTGGTTGCTTTTTTAATTCCATCCCAAAAATGAAAAGCATCCTAAGGGCATTCAAAATGTAGACCAATTAGTTTCTTCATCAAAACTGATTTAGCGAAATTTAGCATTATGTTACTTACTCACCAAAGTATCCTGTGGAGTGTGAACGGGTGTTGTCAGAATGAACCCACAAGTGATCAACAGTTCAACAATTAATTTCTGAAAAGATGTGTGTTCGTAAAAAACAGATCCATCAAGTTGCCGCTTACCAAAATTCCAGTCCATAATTCATGTTAATGCTTCCACTTTTGTCCTCTTATATATTTGATTTAAACCATTTTGGACAGTTTTTGGATTTAACAGTGCTTAATGTATGCATGTTTCACCCCAGATTCAGATGACTTTTTAATTAGTGTAGAGAAAGCAGTATTATTTGTAGAATACAAATTTTTGCCAGCTGCAGCAGTTTGAAGTAAAAAAAAACTACTTAATGGTAAAGCTTTTCATTTCTCAAGCCATTAACTGATGTTCTGAAGTTGTGTGGATATTATAATGTTTTGTTTTAGCTGTCTGGACTCTGATTCTGACGGCACCTATACACTCATTGGTGAGAAAGTAATGCAATCCTACGTTTTCCAAATCTTGGATGCCTAGAGGGTGAGTAAATTTTCAGCAAACTTATTTTCGGGTGAACCTTTCCTTTAACTAAACTTCTCAGTCTATTTTTAGTATATATTGTCATGTCACAGGAAAGAACACTCAAGGCAGAGTGAAACAGCACAGGGAAGAAGACATTCTGTACTGCAATGCATTGTTTTATGGTCTTCATGCTGTGTAGCCAGCAATGATCAAATCAACTCAGTGGCTGGGATCATTTGCAAATGTTGTCGACACTCGCCTGTAGGGCTAGAAACACTTCATCAGTGCAAAGATTTCTCCATCACAATTCAAACACTGGGATTTTTGAACAGTTAAACTGTTCAGCTTTTATCTTATCTTTTCAGCTTATAGTGCTGGACTATACGTACGTACTTTATTTGAGCTCCACAATATAAAATCAGATTATTTTTGTGTTTTAATGTAATCTTATTTGATGCTTTAAATTTATGCATCTTTTTCTAAAAAAATGAAGAGCTGTATAGCTCTGAATAGCTCTTTTTTTCTCTGTAGAGCTCAATAGGCTTCTGACCTCATGACTTGGTAAATATGCATTCACTGACGGCACGGTGGGGTTGAAGAACCACTGGCTTTGAGTCTTTGACTCTTGGAGAGAATCAATGCTGCTTTTTAATTAGGGTGTTAGCAGTTGACCTTTCAAATGCATCAGTTCAATTGATCCATCATATGGCTGCCTGTAGGAAACACAAGATAGTAATCCATATTAATGACCATGTTAAGATAATTACCCTGTGTTACTGTGTGAACAGTGAGACTAGGCTTTTTTATACTAGGATAAAGATGCAACCTGCATAAAAAAGTAGTAAAACTTCTTTTAAATTATGATTATGCCAGTAACTTTTCTGGTCTTGTTTGACAGATGTAACGTCAATCATAATAGGGAATTTATCATGAAAAAAGGATAATGTCTTAACAAGGTCTCCACAGAAATCATTAAAACGTGTGCAAAATTATTCCATTTTAAGGTTTCTCCCGGGTTTTCAGTGCTTCACGATGAACACTAAACCTAATGATGTGCCCAAGGAGAATCCAAGGTCAGAATTTCATAATTTTTTTGCGTATGCAGCTGAGCTTTTTCCACTGGTTCGTCGAGTCAAACCATTTGCATGTGTCTGTATCTGGCGCGCATCGCCTATGTGCTGTCTCTCCTGGTCGGCAGAGCTCGTGACTGGGCCGTGGCAGTCTGGCAGGCTGAGGCTCGTTGCTGCTCCAGATACTCCCTGTTTCGGGAGGAAATGATTAAGACTTTTGAATGTTCCGCCTCAGGCTTGGAGGCGTCCCGCCAGCTTAGCTCTTTGCGCCAAGGTAGGCGCTCGGTGATGGATTACGCTATAGAGTTTCGCACCCTTGCTGCTTCGTGCGAATGGAACGAGCAGGCCCTGACTGCACGGTTCTTGGAGGGTCTAGCCCAGGACCTAAAGGAGGAGGTTCTTGCCAGGGAGCTGCCAGGTTGCCTGGAGGATCTCATCGAGCTGGCTAACCGACTGGATCGCTCTTTCGATCGGCGTCGTTTGGCGCGCCTCTCCCGCGCCGAGGAGGACACTCCACGTTTTTCCTCACCCTCTTCTGTTTCGCACACTGAGGAGCCCATGCAACTGGGACGTTTTCGAATTTCCCCTGTGGAGCGTCAGCGTCGCATACAGGGGGACCTCTGCACGTACTGTGGTGCTAAGGGTAGTCGAGTTTCAACCTGCCCGGTAGAAGCCAAACGCTCGTCAGCAGAGAGGAGAGTACTGGCGAGCACTACCCCGTCTCCTCCACTAGAGGGCAGAGCCACCTTACCTGCTACTATCCGTATAGGAGGTACTTTCCATTCCTGTTTAGCTCTCATTGACTCTGGGGCCCAGGATAGTTTTATTGATTTTAAATGGGCCCAACAGCATGACATCTCTTTGCTTGATTTGGAGAGACCTTTAGATTTATTTGCCTTTAACGGAGAGAGACTGGCTCAGGTTCGTTATTCGACCTTACCAGTTAATTTAATAGTCTCCGGTAATCATCAGGAATCTATTTCTTTTTTTGTTTGTGACTCTCCCTCAGAACCTATAATTTTGGGTCATCCCTGGCTAGTTAAGCATAATCCTCAGATTAACTGGGAGAGGAATGTAATTCTGTCATGGGGGGTTGCTTGTCACGTTAAATGTCTTGTCTCTGCTATGTCTCCCGTGTCTTCTGTTTCTGTGTTACAGGTAGATCCCGGTGATTTGTCAGGGGTTCCTGAGGAATACCTGGATCTGCGAGAGGTTTTCAGCAAGTCCCGGGCCTCCTCCCTTCCTCCTCATCGCCCCTATGATTGCGCTATTGACTTGATACCTGGTGGCACGCCCCCGCGCGGTCGTCTGTACTCTTTGTCTATCCCTGAGCGCCAAGCGCTGGAGACCTATTTGGCTGAAGCGCTCGCCGCGGGCACTATCGTTCCGTCTACGTCCCCCGCCGGGGCTGGGTTTTTTTTTGTAAAGAAGAAAGATGGGTCTTTGCGTCCGTGTATTGATTATCGAGGCTTGAATGACATCACGGTAAAGAATCGGTATCCCTTGCCCTTGATGTCATCCGCCTTCGAGATTTTGCAGGGCGCAAAGATTTTCACTAAGCTTGACCTACGTAACGCCTACCATCTAGTTCGCATAAGACAGGGAGATGAATGGAAGACCGCCTTTAACACTCCGCTCGGCCACTTTGAATATCGTGTCCTTCCGTTCGGTCTGGTCAACGCTCCAGCTGTTTTTCAGGCCCTCGTTAATGA
>JAUCMU010000021.1:9075409-9085949 GCA_032275025.1 Enteromius treurensis | reverse complement strand
TCTATCTATCTATCTATCTATCTATCTATCTATCTATCTATCTATCTATCTATCTATCTATCTATTTATCTATCTATTTATCTATCTTATCTATCGTGCGGATCCATGTGCGGCTTTTATTATTGCAAGGTCATACAGGCAGAGTCAGAAACACATGGCAGCGAACAATCAACATCCAGAAAAGGAATCCAAGGTCAAAACAGAGAAAAAAACAAGGGAATAACGCTCGGAAAAGAAACACAGGAGATGTCTGTCTGTCAGTCTGTCTTCATTTTGTAGTAACCATGAAAACTTACCATATCTTACCAATCACAGGTAGAAATTATATTTGTAAATCTAAATAATATTATACACTGTGACTGTTTTTACAGTATTTTTGATAAATTAAATAGAGCCAGGTTGAGAATTGCTTTGTCTTATCTATAGCCTCTATGTGATTTACAACAATAGCTTGATTCATTATTCTTCTCTTTTGTTTTATTAATAAATATTGTTTTTTTAAACACACACACACAAACAGCTGTGGCTGCTTTGTAGCTGCTTTTGCATTCATTTTGGGGTTTAACTTAATTCTAAATAGATGCGCCATGTCTTAGTTGGTGTCAACAGTATCTTATGCCAGACACACATATAAATGATCAGTGACACCTGCATGAACAGATTTCGATTTCCTTCACAATGAAATAAGAACATCTGTATGCAAAGACTATGTGCTGTGTTTGAATGAAAGGGCTGAAAGTCACAAGCTTGTTTTGTCAAAATGTACAATGTTCTTTAGAAAGCCAAGACACTGCAAATTAATATAAAAAGGCTGTTTTATGCTTGAATGCCTGGACTAATTTCCCTATAGATGTAGGCAGCAAAAGACTCTGAGCCATTATCTTTGACTAGTTTTGAATAGTTTAAAAAAATATTCTGGGTAAAGAAATATAAAACTGTGTGTGTGTGTGTGAGAAAGAGAGCAGCCACATAGGGCAACTAACAAAACATATGTATGTTTTTCCTTTCAGTCAACCTTTCATTCATCTTGAATAGCCACTATATACCTAGAATACCTAGAATTTGTATTGTATTGTGCTATACCATTTTAAACTGCCTGCTTCTGAATTTCAAGTGGCATCCTACTGTTTTTAGGTCCTGAAATGATTAGGATAGACCTGCCACTAATGCCTTATATGCTGCCTGAATGAATGGGAGGAAAAATCAACAAAAAAACTCACAGTTTCTTTGATCCAGCTCTAGCTGATGGCTTGTCAATTTCTATAATGGCAGCTTAAGACACATATCTAACCTTGGACACAGGCAGAAAATTGACTGCTTTTTTCCTGGAAGCAGTCTATCTTCTCGTAATCCAGCCAAAAGCCCCGCCATCATTTCCCCTGTTGAAGACGCACCACTGTGCATAGACAACTGTCACAAATAACTAGGCTGTCACGAACACTTATGCAAATTACATTATGTTGGATAATGTTTTGGAGGGCTTTGATAACTGAAATTTGGGTGTCTAGAAAATAGTCTTAAGTTGACAAGTCTATCTTTTAAAGTAGGGTTCTTATTTTTGTACAAGTGTACATCTTCAGGCACTCGTGCACTCCTAAGAGCTTTATATGGACATGATTGATAGATATTTAAAAGGAGGATTCTGGGTTTAATGCAAGTTCAGCTCAATCAACAGCATTTGTGGCATAATGATTGCTGCCGAAAATTTTTTTGACTCGTCAAAAAAAAATTCTTTACAAAAAAGCAAAGTAAAGGAACTTATAATGGGGTCCATTTTAAGAGAATTTAAAAAAGGCCGAAAGGTGAAGCCTAGCTTCATAAAACCACTTAGAAAAAATTGTCTGTTAAACGTGTGTTATTCGAGCGATACATTTGCACTCGTCATATTTATGAAATGGTTAGCAAGCTTTTTTCTCTTCACATTTGCTCACCGTTGATTAAATTGTCATTTATGAGACAATGCTTCCCCGCTTCAGACAAAATTTTCCAGCTTTCTGTGTTTTAATTTATATGGTATGGGGAGTGCTATTACAAAACTTCTGAAAGAATACAGAATCTTCGGATCAAAACACAGGATAAGAAGAAGCAGAAACATATGTAAACATATGCATCATGCCTATAACTGCTTAACATTACATACGAAGAAATGTGACAAAATCGTACCTAGTAATATGCAATTATATTCACTCTTATAATAATACTATATACCCTTTAAGGGTCAAACAAGGTACAAAGGTATCCCTTTAAAGGTGCTGTCTCTGTGACAAGCATTTATTCTAAGAGTTTTGTCTTGTGGCTATACTATAGAGAGTATTTTAATGTTTAATAAAATTGCATGCAAATTTCTTTCACATTTTAAAAAACAATACATTTGACACTTAACATTTCAAGGCCAAGCAACATTTCCACGAAAAACAGCTTCTACAGGATGATGTATTATAGCTACCATTCATGACTCATCCGAGTGTTTATACACAGTCTTTCCATCGGTGATTCACATCCAAGAAAAGAGCATCTGTTTGTCACAAACAATGTGAATGGATTGACAGGGAACACACACAGCTGTGCTTTTGACAGACCTCCAACTTGATAAGTGTTGATAGACCTTCTATACAGTGATTGATTAAAGCAGAGGAAGATAAGAGGAGCTGGCAAAAAGAGGTGAAAGTCATCTCACCTGACAGCATCGAACACAGATGGAGGCTGTGTGGAAACACATCGGTTCAAAGCTAAAGCTCATTAATCTCATTTTGATTACAGAGTTGGTTGCAAATGTTTCTCTGTCTTTTTTCAGATGCTGCTAATAAAGGCTGGAATACATTACACTACACGATAGCACAGATTTTTGTCCCTTTTTGCAGTTTGGAAGTGTTGCCAAAAGCATAGTGTGAGATACAGTTCTTAGCTTTAGACTGGTTCCATTCAGTCAAAATATATCGAACGTTTGATATTTTGAGTCGATTTTAGAAGACATATTGTTTTCATTTCTTGTGCATCTCTTAGTGCATGTTTCTGATGTTTTTAGGAAAGACTTATGGTATGGTATGAGTGATCCTCACTCATTTAGTGCACAAAGCCCAGTTTTACTCTGCAACCACTTAGAAAGTTGTTACGTGTGTGATGCCAAAATGTCATTTAACAAATTCTTAGGTTGGTGTTGGTGTTCATTCAGTATGTTTATTTTGCCCATTACGGTCCTGTTTTTATTAGCCGTTTAATCCGTTAAGTGTTTTATTGGGTGTGCAGTCCCTAGTGTCTAGATGTCTGAACTAACACAAGCACACTTTGGTATTTTATAAAGCTGCACACTGTCTGTCTGAAAATCATCTCAAACATGTGCTTAGTTTGCCACAGCCTCTTCCAATATGGCAAAAGAACAGGATTGGCACTGGTTTTGAACGCTACTTCACAATATAAAGATTTCAGATGTTGAATCCGCCGCCATTTGCCAAAGAAATAAATGTCTTCACCATAAGACTCAAAGACACAAATTATATGAAAGTGGCCCATAAATATGCTGTTAAATGGAAATAATCAGCAATTAGTCACACTAAAGTCTGTCATCTTTTGGCTTAACTGCAACATCACTGGAAACCACCCAGTGTCTGTTCAATGATCTAAGCAGGGCTCTGCTGGGCCGATGTGGTGTTTTTTATGGACACACCGTTTCCAGACAGTAAAAGTCAACCGTGCAGCGGTTAATGGTTGGAATCGTTAGGACACAGACCAGTGAGCCTTTCACTGTCTCTCTCTTTCTCTCTCTCTGTGATTTATGAGTTGGGGAGGAATTAGAGTTTTTCTTATAAGGGTGGCCCTTACTGAGCCTTCACTGTCGCAGTGGATGGTGGGGACGGTGAAGGGCAGGCTGCCCAGTGTCTGAGTTTGCAGAGCAGGGGAAATGAGTTTGTCCACCCACTTCCTTTTCCTGACAGGACTGTGACAGATTTGTGCATCTTAATAAAACCATCCATCAGGGTTTCTCAACAGAAGAGCAGTGAAGGAGAAACAGTGCTTTAACGGATTACTCACAATTTCTTGAACACAAATTAAACCCAATTATTGACATAACTGTCAATAGTTATTTTCTGTTGAAGGTGTTTTTTTCAGGAACACTGCTTCTAGGACAAACCGACTTTGTTGGTGGTTACTCAACCTTTTGAGAACAGAACACCTAATTATCTGCTAATCAACAAATAAGCTATTTTAACAAAATAAGAAATGTCAGAATGATGTATGATAGAGCATAATATCTTTTAGTGTAATGTCTTTTCTCTATATTCCTTGTTTATTTGTGAGGTCCGGCCTTGTTTCTCCTGCACCTGGTGTTCTGTTTCTGTTTACTCTTCTATCATATTAGTGTTGCCATGTGTCCTTTGAGGTTGGTCACTGAGTGTTCCCGGGAGCTGAATTAATGTTGTAAAAATTTAATTGGATGCTGTTTTATTGTTTTGCATACAAATTACGAAAGCATTTAAACTTATTAGCAGTGGCTTAGTAGTCATTTTAGTTGTAAATCAACCTTTCAAAAAAAAAGAAAGTGTTGGAAAGTTAAATTCATGAATTATGAATTGTTTCATTTTAAGTGTGGTCTGTTCTTTTTGATCTTAGCATTGAATGGTTCGATTCATTCTAGTGATCTGGTGATGTCTTGATGATGTAACGTAAGAAAGTTTGATTGAAATTCATTTTAGCAAATTGATTCATTCTAAGTGGCCTTCTGTCCTATTTTGGTTGTGGCTGGATAACCAATTGAACCAATTTTCTTGCAAAATTGTCTTTTTTCGAAGTGTTCTAAAGTTTGCACACTGAGGACATCTGCTGATTAAAGCTATGTAAATACAAAAACATAAATAAAAATAGTGCAGTGTTTGAAAAGGAAGATTTGTATAAAGTATATTGGCTAACTGTTAAGGGATGGCTATAATAGAGGGAAGAGATATTTTTGAAAATGGCTTAACACTTACATGTTAATATCGAAAGCTTTAGTAAAAAAAGAGAAAAAAAGCATAAACTGAGTAAAGGTAGATCCAACACTTTATTTCTGAAACTTTCTGAATCTTTTATTATTTATGTGTGCTTTAAAGAAAAAAAAAATCAGTGTGAATGTCCTGCCCAATTTGAGGTATCAGCCCTCTTCAGTCAACTGTGAAACTGCCATAAATAATATTCTTTCCAAAGTGTTGTGTTGATTCTCTTTATATTTTCAATCTTTGGGGAGTCCTATAAATGTTTAATGCATCTTGCTGCTCTTTTCTGGCTTATGTCAAAAACCTTGTAACAGTTTTATTGAATATTCAGTTAAGTGCTAACTGGAATCTCTGCTATAATAGCAGTAATCTGCCGCAATGCCAGCTATCATGAATTAATGATCCACTATAATGCAAAAGCAGTTTTTTACATTATTACAGTAGGTGTTTGTTTTTACAGTGTGTTCAATTCATTGTATAGAATGTATCTCTGTATATTATCTGTACAACAAGACTTACTGTCCATTATAGGTGATTGCTCCAGATCCACACGTCTTGATTTTGCTGAGTCAGATGTGTTCGCACGTCAACATATTTTGTTGACCTGGGAAAAAACACATCTTCATCTAAAAATTTAGTTTTGAGCATATCCCTACACCTAAACCTAAGCCTAACCTTACCTCTTAGATGAATAACACTGGTGTAGAAGCCAAATGTAAGCCTAAACTTCACAAAAACTATAAACTGGTTCTTCAAATCTGAATGGTTAATTACAATGTTGTTCCAGGTTCAACTGAGAAGTTGGTCTAGGAACATGTCACAGATTCATTTTTGTAATGCTGAGTTATTTGTGGTGGCTGACAGTCTCACTGGGATTGCTGTCTTAAGCTTCTGTGAAGAAATATGCCATTTCGCACCTCTGTGAAATAGTCACGTTATATTGATGGCTTTATTTAGACCCCCAGACCAAAGAAATCTTTAAGAAACAAAAGCCTACCTTCTTGTCCAAACCATTTCAGACATTGTTTCAAAAACATGAAAAAATCTCAAAATTTGAAACAGGGCTACTACGCACATGGTTTTTGAATATAAAAAGTTGAGGAAATAAGCAGCATCACTTCGAAAGGATGGTGATGAAAGCAGAATGAGGTGGGATAGAAAGAACAGCTTCTTCCACAAACACATAGCAGAAGTCTAGCCTGTGGGGTTTTGGAAATCCTAGCAATGTTTAGATATTGCAGAATGGAGGGAAACACAGAAGCACTAATCATGACAGGACAAGAACAAACACTCCACCAGATCACTAGAGACAAGGGTTTACAACATCAAAAGGACCTGAGGTGTGGACAACAAAGATGCCCCCTGAGGCAACCAGCAGGAACAGCACAACAGGACGTTCAAATCTATAGGATTCTGTGTACAAACATAAGCTGAGGTGGACACTCCCAAGACGAGAAGCCTTTTTACCTCTTAGTCAGTCAGATCTATCCATCTGTCTGTCTGCCCATCCGTCTGTCTCATAAACTACAAAAAATAATTTTAATGTGTAAAATAAGGCTAAAATTCTATACTGTATAAAGCTATGTGACTGCAGACAAAAACACAAGTAGGTGATACAGTCCAACTGTATGGCTTTGTCAGGAGAAAAGAAATTGAAAGTAGGAATATGGAAAGCTAGAGAAATGCCCAAAACTAAGGGATTAGTTTTTTTTTAACAATTGCCTTGTGGCTCTTTGCTGTGCAAGGAGAAAAGTCTAATCAAATCCAAGAAGAAAACTTGCATATCTAAATTCAGAACAGTGGTTCATACTGCAGCAAATCCTGAAACTTTGAAACCTTTTGTAGAAATTGTGAGATGGAGGGAGTTTCACCCACAAAGAGAGTGAGGAGGGTGCCACTCTGTGTCTTTTCATGCACATTTAGTTCTAAATCATATATTTGGGATCTGACTTATGTAAACCGTGTGTAATGATCTTTTTTGCACTGAGAGACACTGATGCCCTAAGTCGTGAGCGCTTTCATTTCTCATCTTTTAAGTGCATACCTTCCTATTGTAGTCACAGTCTCCGACCTACTTATGAGGACCACCAGGACATTACAGCAATTTGTATGCTTCCAAGACACCTTCAAGCTGTTCGTTAAACTGAATTTGACATGGTTAGCTTCAACATCGTCAGTCCAAAGAATAGACTGTCATCCATTTGGCAGAACATTTACATTATTTATATGTGATCTGAAATAGTACCACTATAAATAATGACTTGTTCATGAAACAGTTTAAATGTACAGTAATTATGTCAATTGCTTATAATTATTGTGTATTATAGGATTCCTTGTCTATTTATCATGCACTGAACTCGCAGGGTTCATGTTTCTTAGTAATGTTTAGTAAGAAACGTAAAATTACATCTTTCCCCATGCGGTGTTTGCTATATCTCCTAGAGGTCTTAAACTTCATACTGACACCTATTGGTGTGGATGCATGAAGTTTGTTTATTAACTCTTAAGTACAGTATAAAGTATTTATGTTTTGTTGTGATTTGTCCTTCTCACACTTAGTTCTTCCTGCTGCATTGCACCAGTCTTCCTTGAGCTCTCTTCCGCCTCTGCTTATGATGTGTGTACGTGTTGGATAAAAGTTTTTTTTGTGGGGTGGTTGCTTCTACTGTCATGTGTTTACTTTTGCTGTTTGAAGTCCTGCTATGGCTTTGTTTGTTGCATTGCTCCTGCAGGCACTGCTGGTTTTGTTATTTTATTATGTAGTTTGGACTGGTGGATTGTACACATGCTGAATCATATCATCTCTGCAGTATGCATATTATGTGTGTGATCACATAATAGGAATGAGATCTGCGCCCGAAAACGCAATGGGAACGCCTCCAGCGTGACCACGCTCTGAAACTGCTATGCAAACCATCAAATGAAGTGCTGAGACATGCTGAGACCAGAAAAAATAAGAGCATGTGCGAAGCAGTGCACGCCAGCCCTCAGGCATGAAGCAAGTGCCCAGAAGGGGGCGCAGGGGGTATGGCAAGAGGACGCAGTTCTCGTTCCTTCAAGGAACTAGGGTTATGTACATAAGTTCCTTTTCAGGAACTCGAACTGCGTCCGGAAACTCTATGGGAACGAAATACCCACACCCCCAGACTCCCAAGCCCCCGCCAGTGTGGATTCAGCACACTAAGGCACGAGGACCACCGAGCCTGGGGTAGCTGGGAGGTCTAGCCCATAGAACCTTCGCAAAGGTCAAAGGGGACGACCCACCGTCCAGCAAATGTCTGGAACCTAGACACCTGCCAAATAGGCCTACAAGGCCGCCATACCTCTAGTTGAGTGAGTTCTCACTCCCATCAGCGAGGGGAGACCAGATAACTCATAAACACAGAGATGGTCTCCACAATTCAACTACTCAGGGTCTGCTATGATGCAGATAAATACCTGTGACTGTTCTTATATTGCCCCTGTGTTTTTTTTTTATTGTTCAGAAGTGGATAGGTTTAGGGTAAAGGTGGGGCTTACGCTAGGTGCTAAAGTATAAATATAAATGAAAGTATAAATTTAATATCAAATGAATCTGGTTATCCATGAGTGGATCAAGGATGATGCTTGTCACTGAATTACATTGTATACTAACACGGAATTATGCGTTAACAGTTTATGGTTATTTCATGCAATTCTGTGAGATCAGGTTGCCACCTTTTGCAGCAATTACAGCAGCACATCTCTCTGGCATGTGTGAAGATTTTTCCTAAGAACGTATCCCATGCCTTATGCAAGTCCATCATTTTCAGGATTCTAGTAGATTCCTTGCCTTACAAGTAGTTCCAACAAAAGTTCTGGTCACCTCAACAAAAATAACTAAAACCTCTTAAATATGCCAAGTGTTCTATCAATTTTGGCCAACACTGTAAATACAGGCTTTCTGTATTTTTAAAAAACATTTAAACTTTTGACTGGTAGTGTACTTAAAAAGACGTCATTACTGTACACCACTGGGTAATACAGAACAGTGCTTGGCAAATTATAATGAATCAACTGGGCTAAAGCATGAATTAATGTTGCTAAATTATAAAATTATTCTCCCTCCACAGTGTCTGTGTGCTACATCGCTCTGTTGAATATCTTCAGTGATTCTTTTTTTTTTCTCAGTAGAGATGACTCACCACATGCACAACCCCCCCCCCACACTTCACATTTCCTTTAGAGTGCTCTTCATTAGCCGAAAATCAGGCCAAATTAATAGAGATACATTTCTCATGCATCACCTCAGTGTCTCTGATCTCCGCTAGGTCTTTAATTTGGAGTCTGTTGATTGGTGTTGGGTGTTGTGACGCTGTGCTAAAGTCTTTTGAATAATTGCTCATTTCCAACTGTTCACTGATGTGTGATTTCTATATTTACCATGTTTGACTGAATGGAGAAAAAAAGCTGGATTGCTTTTATTATTGCGCAGATATCTGTGCGTTATTGTGCTGTCAAGCTGGAAGTGATGCATGTCTTTATCAGTCAGTGTCTTCTTTCAAGTGTCTGACACGGCTGACTGACTCAGAGTTTTCTACTGTAATCAAAAAAACAATGCATGGGTGCAAAACAGAGCTAGAGAGTTCATCAAAAGCATCATGCACATCTGAAACAGGCTGATTCACATAGATCAAGGCTTGTTAGCATGGTCCCATTAGCTCCTGCTGGTAACTATGCCATCTGGGTTCAGAAAGAGTCTTTTTTCATTGACTTTCATTCAAAAGTAGGTCTTTTCGGAAAGCTACATTGAAATATTGCTTTGCTATAATATTATATTTTATGTTTTATTTTGGTTTGATGATTAATCCGTGTTGTTGCAATGTATTTTTCCAGTTGCTCCAGAGTGATTAATCATATGTCAGATAAAAGTAATGCAGATGTGTTTTCCTGTTTTAATTCGACATTTGGAAAATTTATTCCAGATTTAAATTTTAAACATGATTTTGACCATACAAATTTTGCCTTAGTATTGGTCTGCAATGACTTCATGTTCCTCTTACTCTTTACTTTGAACAAATCTCAATTGTTCCGATGTTCAGAAATGGTTCTAGTGGTTTTATATTAAAAGCCTCTTCCAGGATATAAAGGGAAACAAGAGAAGCAAGAACTTAATTTATCATTCATGTGCTCCCCGGATAGAATATGCTGGAGAATATGAGTTCACATTACACAAATATTTCAACATAATCCAGTGTTAAATATGCAGGGAAAAATGCTAGTATTAAAACTACATGTTCATCTTTTTAATTTACTTAAAAGGATACTTTACTCACCATTTACTTGTGTTCTTCAAAACATATGATTTTCTTTCTATTATTTAAAAATGTTAATTCTCATTTCAAGAGTTCACGCTTCCTTCGTAATTGCGGTGTAGCGAATATAGTAAGCGAATTTGGCGAGCTGTCTGGGAAGCGAGACGGCAGAGCGGCGAACTCCGAACCCTAATGGGTGGAACCCTAGCAAGGGCAAGAGTTTGGCGTTCGGCTCGTTCACCGTCTGCCCCCCAAAAGAGCTTGGAAGGACAGCAGCCAAATTTGAGCGCCCAAAAATTG
>JAUCMU010000021.1:9061479-9074028 GCA_032275025.1 Enteromius treurensis | reverse complement strand
AAGTCATTTTCTTACTTCCATCAAGCAAGTCGCAAGTCCTGAAAATTGTGACTCGAGTCACCCATCTCTGCGCAATAGCAATAATAAGTGTTTCGTTTTTTCACAGCATAAAAGCAGATCCAAACTGTTATAGCTCATGACCATAGCCATAAGCAAACATTTCTTTGATCTAAAATAAAGCAGCACATAAATTTGAATGATTACAAAAGTGCACACAGAGTTCAATTTACTCTGTGAGAGTTCGTATCAGAAAGCATTTGGAGAAATTTAGTCTTGCAACATTTGTTTACAATTAGATCTTCTGCAGACAAAGAGAAACACCTTAATGATGGATTTGTTTCTTTCAAACACACAGCTTTTCACTTCATGAGGCATTCATTTGTGGACTGCAGTCATGTAGATAACCTTTGATGAAACAAACTCCACACTTAATATTGGATGGCCTGAAGGGGGAGAAAATATTGAGCAATTTTTGGCAAAATTATTATAATTTACATAGGTTTTTGCTCAGTATTGATTGATAGATGCCCTCCAGTGTTTGCTAACCTCACATCCTCTTCAATTTTCCAAGCACCTTGGGAATAACATTAACAAACTGCTTTATTTTCCATGAGCGTTCAATCCAATTATAATTTATTACAATAATTCTCATCATGTCCCAAACTTTCATATGTACAAATAATGTTTGCATAAATTAGCCTACAAGCTGTTCTGGCCAAGAACCACACAGAAGAGGACATTTCTCTCAGAGAAAAACTAAGATGTCATTATAGGATTGTGTTTGTCTTCAACTCATCACCCATTAGAGGTAACTCATTCATGTATTTCTATGCCATGCATAATTCTTTATTACCAACTGAATGAATAAAATTTCTCCATTATTCAGTTTCTAATATTAGCAGTGATTTGACAGGGTAGTGAAAATATGACAAAATGAAAAATGGATGGAACTTGATGTGCCTTTGAAATGCATGATTGCCCATTACTTTAACTTTTCAGGTATGACAAGTACTGCTGATGAATGGACAGATAATTTGAGTATTTGTTCAAATGATTAAATTTATCCCTAAGTTAAAATAATTTGTTACAAATCCAGTTTGACAGGTGACTGTTGTCCTTTTATCGGCATTTGTCCGTCCTCGAATATGAGGCATACTTTGGAGCAGAATATTCCTCTTCGATATAGGTGCAGAGAGCAACACAGCTTGATGTCAGACCTCATCAACTACTTGCTGACTTGCAACAACATGCAACATTAAACCCATTCAGTGAGTATGTGGACTCAAATCCATTACTCCAGTAATTGAGGTGGTTTGCTTTTATACTGAACACTTAGTCCTCCTTCCTTTCTTTTTCTTTCTGTTTTTCTCATTCTACCTTTGTGTAACAGTTGGTATTCTCAATTGTTTCACTTAAATACTGCTTTAGCATTATATGTTAAACTAATTACGAAGTGCACATTGAGCTATGTGCTATTTCCACCAATTCTTTTGCTAATTGAGTGGCATAATAAAGATTACTGCAATGCTAAAATGACTTTCAGAAGCAGGTTGCTTTTAAATGTCTGACATGTGTTTAAATGAATACTTATCATTTCCTCATAGAAACAGTATATAATTAAACCTGATATATGGCTTGTGTCGCACATTATAGAGACCAGCTATTTGTTTATATTGTACATTGTACAAGAAAGCCATTTACTGTGGTGCTTGATAACAAAATATTCATTTTTTTTCAAGCTAAAAAGACAAGGTCAGCATCACCCTGAACTACATTCAAGCATACAGAACAAAGATGAATCATGTACAATAAACAGACATGCTGAAGAGCAAAAATGCAGTGAAATCCTCCTGTTTCAGGAATAACTTTTGAACAATCTTTGTAAACATAAGGCAGCACTTCAAAACACATACTGTATAGTTAACATAAGTATTTAGGTTATAATTAACAAGAAATGATCAGCAATTGATCAATATACTTTTCAAATTACTGTAACTGATTATTTTACACATGTCCTTGCTGCCTCTGTGGCCGAGACAGTACCTGCTTCAGGCTTGTAGATGGACCATGGCGGAGCGGGCGTTGGAGACAGGACAGACACCCTCCAGGGCGGAAGAGATGGCAGAGACAGGACCTACGCCTGCCAGGGCGGAGTGAACTTAATATTGAGAATGAACAATGTTTATTGTATGCGCGAAACGCTCAATTCAAGAATGGCCTCTGTGGTCTGTACAGAGCTGGATGAGAGTTCGAAGATGGTCTCCGCGGCTTGAACAGGGCTAGACGAGAACAGAATCTTGGGGAACTGGAACGGCACTCCTAGCTTTGACTCGGGATTCGGGAGCGGCTCTCTTGGCCGTGACTTGGAAACGACATTCCTGGCCATAACTCGGAAACAGGATTCAGAAACAGCTCTCCTGGCCGTAACTCGGGAACCAGACTTGGGAACAGCTGGCAGAAACTAACCTCAGATTGGAACTGTGCAAAACTGTCGTAACTTGATTTGAATGGGATGAGTCAAGGAAACTGGTACTATCTTAGATTGATCAGTGGTGGAATGATTTGACTCCTCCGTTATGCCCACAGTGAAAAGGGAACCACTTAACTGGAGTGCCAGATTGATGTAAATCTCTAATGTCCAGTGCGGTTCATGAAGGGGCATGCGCGAGCTGAGTGGTTCAGATAATCCTCAATGAAAAGACATCATTAGACATATGTCACTCATGTCAGTCACATTTGCAAGCTCCACAAAGTCCATCACATACTCCTCAATGGCCCTTTGTCCGTGACGAAGGCACATAATGTGTGCAGTTCCCTACTACGGTGACCATGTCTCAGATCCAAGCTGCTGGATCCTGTTTTGGTGAGGTCTTCTGTAACGAAGGGAGCTAAGACGTGTGGATCAATTTGCAAGCTTTTATTAGAATTCATGGTCAGGCAGGCAGAGTTGATCATCGGCAGACAGAACAATGTAGACAGGCTGAATCACAGTCGGGTAAGCAGGAAGAAATCGGGTAGGCAGCAAACAATCAATAGAGTCCAGAATCAAACACTCAGAAATGAAACACAAAGGAATTCAAGACCTCACGGTGAGTGGGTGTTTGACTGTGGCTTAAATGCAGGGAGTAATGAGTGTGACTGGGTGTGGTAACGAGCTGCATGAGTGGGAGTGAATGAGGTTCAGGTGTAAATGTAATCAGGCCAGGGCTGCATGATGGGAAACTGAGTCCATGGAGAGTTCTGGATGGGGTGCCCTCT
The DNA here is from genome assembly GCA_032275025.1 of Enteromius treurensis. NCBI lineage: Eukaryota > Metazoa > Chordata > Actinopteri > Cypriniformes > Cyprinidae > Enteromius > Enteromius treurensis. Next base: position 9,070,770 of record JAUCMU010000021.1, on the reverse strand, counting down.
GGAGGGGCTTGTGGCCACATCAGCAGGCTCTCATGACAGAACCATACAATCATCCTAATGCTAACCTTACAATAAAAACATTTTGTTAGTTATTATTACATAAATTACTTAAACTTATATTTAAACTGTAACAAGGACACCTTTAATAAAGTGTAACTAAATATTCAAATACATTTGTATAGAAATAAGTTTAATTTATACACAGGAAAATGGTTATGACTATTGATGAATTGTATTTGTTTGATTGTATATTTTTAATGCATGGTTGTTCAAGGCAATACCATAAAATGTACTATTTATCTATTTATTTTAGTCTTTCTTCCTTGATGTGCCAGCTTTTTTATAGCTTTAAGTAGCTGATCCACTTTATTTCCTTTCTTCCTTCTTGCTATTTGTGTGACCTCTATGCATGGGCTTAAACGCTCTAAGGTTTTATCAAGCAATGGACAATCCTTTCCCTCCGATAACGGTTGGATTACTGCTGAGCACTCTCCCAGCTTTTCTTGAGTCTCAGACCAAATGAACCAAGTTTCATGTCTTTCCAAAATCCCCAAGCAGTGGTTTTCTTTTTTGCCTCACTAGCTCAAAGTATTATTAAAGGATAGCCTTCAACACAAAATTCTAGTATATGAAACAAGATCATTTATGAATTTTCTATCAGCCTGAAGTCTTGCTATATTGTGAGAATCAGCCCAAGGGCTCAGTGAGCAAAGACATGCCAGAAAGAGAGCGAAAGATGGAAGGAGGGGCAGAATGTCTGTCCTTCCAGATTCATAATGAGAAGAAGGTTTCACACTTACGATAGACCGATCGAATCAAAGAGAATTCTCAGAATGGCTCTTCTGCTCATCTACCTCATTATCCAGATTTTTTTTTGGCTCAAAGAAGTATAGAATAGGCTGCTAATGGAAGAACAACGAATTTACATCCAATTTCACAGGCAATCCAAAATTAATTAAAGTTGATCTGTGCTGCTGGAGCAAAGGGCAGGAGAGTAAAGAGTGAAAGAAATTGCTTGTTAGCCCCTGTCTACTTTAGTGCACTTGTTATATGTATGTCTGCTTTATTATGATTTGTCCACTGCACTGTAAATCAAAATAAGAAAGACGTTAACTTTTTGCAATAGCTGTGAATTGGTTTTAAAAGCTTCTGCCTGCCAAGGGAGTCAAAAAAGATCTTTTATTTTTCTTTCTAGAATGGTCTTGAATGAAAATTATTCTTTTTTTCTTATGCTAAAATGGTTATATTATATTGTCAGTGACAGCTTATCAGTTAGAAGAATATATCAGATGTTATCTTTTGCTGCTAAAGGGCATTTCATGTGCACCGAGACACAAGAGATTTGAAAAATAGGTCTTCAATGAAATGACTCATAATGACAATACAAATGCAATGCTTATAGCTTTAATCTTTAAAAAAAACCAAAAATACAAATAGTGATCCTATTGAATTTGAAAAGGTAAGACTTCTATAAATTAATTAAATGGCTAGGAATTTCATTAGAATTTGTATAGAAAGGTGTTCTTGGAAAGCTGCATTATAATATTCTGTGTCAGCATCATTATAAATAATACAAATAATTTTATTGTATCTTTTCATTTTGAGTTTAAAGTATCACACAGTGTTCTGTATCTCAATGACCCACATTTGATATTTAAGCCTGTGCAGAGATGTGGCTTTGTAGTTTTTAGAGTTTTCGATGTGGTCAGATTGGTGCTTGTCCTTGTCTGTGACAGACTGACAGAAATTGCGTTCTGATGTTGTGTCAGTGATAAAGATGACATAGGGACATAGGGTATGATGTTTCATTACTAGTGCTGCCGATCGCTAAAACAAACAAACAAACAAAAAAAAACCCTAATGTATCACACTTTTTTTTTTTAAAATAAATTGTGATTAATCCCACCTAAAATGCATGTTTTTAAAGATACATTTATATTGCAATAATTTTGCACTCACTCTTCGAATCTAGTTTTGATATTTGTTTAGGGGCATCCAGTATCACTGAAACCAATTCTACTGATGTCTCTATAGAATTATTTTTTTTCCTTAATATTTAACCATTGACTATAACTATTCAATATTACAGTATAATTGAGAGATATCAATTTTAACATTTATTAGACTTTAAAAACTACTATCTGGTCTTATGACATAAACATACCTGGGTGCACTTTTTAGCGAGACATGAAATACGTACCATTAAGTACATATCACTGCAGTTTTCAAAAGAAACTAACATTAGACTAGAGGCAGTTAAGCCTAGACATCTTTTATTCCAGATGTACATATTTTTATGAGACCAGGTTGAAAAAAGAACAACTTCTAATTTAAGTGAACTTAATCTTCACTCAATTTAGTCATAATTACCTGTGCTCTTCAGTAAGTAGAAAATAAACAGGAATTGAATGTTGTGAAACACTAAATTCCTGATTAAATAAAGATAAATCCTTAAAGCAACAAATAGTATTAAGTTTCTCTTTTGGTGCTTTGTAAATAAAAGATTAAATATTTTTAAGCTGTTAAACAGGAAAAATTTCTAATGTTAACATGATAATTTTATAGCACTATTCCTAACACATCTGTTTTGTATGTTGTGCTATTTATTTCAAAATGTGAAGAATAACATTATACCGTGTCCTAAATGTGTTGCTATGTGACAGCAGTCTAAGCGTTATATAAGCGGTCCCAGAAGAGTATTTCAAGCACATCCATGGCATATTTCCACATTTTGCTATATTTTTGCAAGTGGCTATATCTTTGCTAAATTGCCGATGCCGTCATTTTATTCAGAGTATTACATCATTCAGAACAGAATCATTGGGTGCACTGACAATATTTTAAACAGGAGCGCTTCACAAAAATTAACCGAAACTTAGTGAAAAAAGACATAAATACAGAAAAAAATGTAAATGACCACTTAAAAAAAATCTAAAACAAAAACTCTTTCATTATTATTTTAATCCATAAAGATGACTTAAGGTGCATCAGAGGAGATGGCTAGTCAGGAAATTTATCTTTTTGACACGGACTCCGAAAACACTAAATAATAATCTTCCTACTATTTTCATCTGACATTTTGATGGTAATTAGGCTACTTTAGCTGATGCTGTGACAAGCTTTAGTCTGTTGCGTGTATTTGAATGCAGAACTCTTCAGCTGCACTGACGGCACACTCTCTGTAGTTATTTTGGTCAAAGTAACTCAAAAGTAATACAGGAGTCATGTAACACATTACAATTTTGAATCAGTGATATTGTAATGTAAGGCAATGCTTTTAAATAACAGTAACAAGTAATATATAATGTTTTACAGTTTGGAAGTAACCTGCTCAACACTGGCTATATAGAATGTGAGGATGCTGCAGGTGATGTACCATTTAGACTCTTTTTTTTTTTTTTTTACGGCAGCTTGAATAATTAAAGTTATCATTTTGATGTTGGTTGTAATCCAGAAAATGGTTTTATGTTTGTGAAACGCATATGACTGAAATTAGATTATACTCCAGTTTTAAATGTGCATCTTAGATAGCCTACTTGTGATTACGCAAGGTTTCTGTTTTTAAAAGAACTAGTTTTAAAAAAGAATTATTAGACTGGATTAAAATAGTTCATTTATTTCAAATTCGAATGGGGATTAGACGACACAGGAAGTGAAATCTACACGCAAATACACACTACATACTGTACACAGTCACGCAATGCTGGTGCTGTTAACATTTGAGAACAAACAATAACAATTTGCAAGGTTTGGTGTGATGTGAGTTAACTTTGTTAGATTTAATCTCCTTTGGTAGCACAATTTATTGTAATGTGTTTTTCCACAGTCGGCCAGAACAAAAGTGTTACATCAGATAATAATTTCTGGTAAAAAAAAAAAAAAAAGTCATATTTGAGTAAAATTTCCAAGGTGCATAAACAGTGACTAACAGCCACAAATCAAATTATCATTTGAATCTGCGCTGGACCATAATATACCGCAATAAATAATTGCAATTGCAGGTTTTAAACAGAGGTGGACACAAAGAGGCAAACATTATGGACTGAAGCTTTAAAAAGATACTTTACTTTACTTTACTTTACTTTACTTTACTTTACTTTACTTTACTTTACTTTACTTTACTTTACTTTACTTTACACATTCGGTTCATTGACTGCTGGCTGATGTTGTATGTTGTTACACATTTAAAAATATATAATAACCACACATTGTTACCATAAATTCAAACTAGCACACATTCTAGCAAGACCCTGATCAGATCTTTATTCCACAACCCAGCTTTTACTGCCTAAACTTTTGAAAAAATATCACTTAGTTTTTGTCATCTGCAAAATAAGTAGGAAAATATCTGTATGAGATGGTGTCTATGCACATCAAAGACTGACAAATCTGGCATTCTTACATCTATAAACCCAGGTCAATTGTGTGGTTTAGTAGCTTGCCATGTCAGCGGGGGATCACTGAACATCCGGAGGCAAAGCCTGAGTCAGCCGGGAAAAGCTCACATGTTCCTCACCCTTCTTGATCTCTCTGATTTGTCTGCACAGCGAGAGCTGAATGGGTCGGGAATCTCACCTTCATTCCCTGTCAGAGATGAGTACTTCTAACCGCTATACATGCTCTGGCTTCCGGCCCCCATCAATTCCTTGGTCTTACAGAGAGGGAGGACGAGAGAGAAAGAAATAGATAGAAAGCGACAGAAAGAAAGACCGTTCAATATGGGCAGGCATGCAAGGCTTTTGGTAAAGCTTTAAAAGACCAAAGAAAGACCAACTTTTATATAGTCTCAATCAGGCTGAGCAAATCAAGGCACTTTTTCAGTTCATTTTCTTTTGCACAAAGGCCATGCTTTCCTCTTTTCTTATACATTCTGAAACTACATTCAACCTTGGAAAATCTAGACCGTGACGATATTTTATTACATCTTTATTATCTTTACAATACTCTGTACATATTCACAAGGATAATTTAAGTGATTCATTCATTTATTTACATATGGTTATAAAGGTAATTCACAGAAAGAATAGCAACTACTGTATAAAGAAAACAATAAATGTACAATATATTAGCATACACACTAATTAAGAGTAATAATATTCTGTTGATTATAATCATGCACACATTTTGTTGTCTTCTGATTTAACTCTACAAAATCTTTAATGTTTAGTGGATCCCAACATTAGAATAATTTAGAATTAGAATGATTATTACAACTTTATAGTTATTGTTATAAGTATCAACTATGGTGTGCATAGGCCCTTTAACACACATTAAAACATGTGTAAATGACCATAGTGAGCAAAAAATGGAGTGGCAAATTAAAATCAGAATTACATTCGGAGTCAGAATGAGCAACAATGGACCAAATGACTAAATTAAATCAAATTTAGTCATCAGTGCTTTAACCCTTTAAGACCTAGGGGCAAAATAGGTCATTTTTAACACATCTTGTTTATTTGACTGTAAAATTCAAAAACAGAATGTGCTATTTCCAAGTGCAAGGTGTCATTTTGTCAGAAACCAAATGGCTTTCAGAAAACTAGGGTTCCCCAATTCCTTAACTCACCATTCAAATTCTCCCTTCCCAAAACCTGCCGTCATTTGTCAACAGAGAACTTTCAAAGAAATTTCAGTAATAAGCAATATATTGCCAAATACAGCGTGGTTTAACCTGTCGCCACTGACAGCCAGTTTAAAAGGGTTAACTGTCACATTTTGTTCTAAAATACTGATGTGAAAAATATCTCTAAAGTATTTGTTTTCCATTTATTTGGATTTATTAACAACCACAATAAAAATATAGTCTAACAACAGTAAATGCTAGAATTGAATAAAGGAACAATGAGGACATACCAAATGTGAAAAAAAAAAAAAAAAAAGTGAAATTAAGAATACAGAGCCAATCATGGTGGATCATGCAGGTAATCAACAATGGAATCTGCTGGTGCTTGAAGTATGTTGGGTCTGAAGGGTCAATATTTGCACAAGTGAAATATGTTTCTCAGACTTCATACTGGTTGAAGAAGTCACGGCGAAATGAAGATCCACGACAACTCACCAGAGCCGATTAATAGAGCTCCTCGTCTGAGTGGGCTGATGAGACAGGGTTAAGTCCACCGGGCCTCTAATTAGAAAGCCGTATGGGATGGGCCAAGGAGCTCACGCTCAACCCACACGGCACTTAATCCTTATTAAAACTACTGTATCGTCACAGTAAGAATTTCAACATGTGGATTTCACCATTTGAAATAGATTTACTCAATGTCCATAATGCACATTAATAATTAATCCATTATAGATAATCACCATGCGGAGCACAGCTGTGCAATCAATCTTTGTTTTCAATGATGCTATTTGCGTTAATCAAACAGTTCTGCTAAGGCTTGTGTGGATATCCAGTACAGTAGGGAACCTTATCAGTGCATTGTCAACAGTTTAATTTTTTTTAATCTTTTTCTATGGTGGTGGAGGTGATACTGTTACATACTGATATATTACTCTGTCAGACATGTTTATCAACAGGTCTACTTCAGATCCTTGTATCGATATGACATTTAAAAGCGTGGTCGATATGTCTTTTTTAAACATATTTTTGGATGGTTTGCACAAAATGTCAGATGCCATCTTTGTCTGAAGTCTGTTTCAGGGCTAAAAGTTCCACAAAGTATGTGAAAACAGTCTTTGCAATAACAATGTGACATATTTTGGAATGCAGTGATACCCACCTACCCTGATGAAATAAGATGGGCAAAAAGCAAGACTGCAACTGACTCACAGATGAAAGAAAAACTGCAAATGAAATCAATGATATCTTACCAGAGTATGCGTAATTACTCCAAAAATATAATCTCAGTGTTGTAACATGTCTGTCTAGTTTTAGTCTTGTTGTCTTGTCCCCATGTGTTATTTAGGTCATTCCCCACATGTCTTGCCCATATTTGGTTTTCCTGTGTTCGTTGTCATTATTAGTTAGTTGAATCCCACGTGTGTTTCCCCAGCTGTTCTTAGTTCTAGTCATTAGTCCTGGTGTATTTACTTCATGTATTTTTCAGTGGTCCCTGGTCCGTGATTAATGTTGTAAATGTCACAAGTGTGTTGATGCAAAGTAAACTTCTATTCTTTATTGACTCGTTGAAGACTCTTTGATTCCACAACCACCGTACGTAACAAGTGTTCAATTACACTTGACCCTGGAATTCTACTTCAGCAATTAATGAAAGTGAATGCTATCACTATTATCTACCATCTATTATTTAATGCTTTTCTGACTACAGTGACATTACTTTTACTGTACTGTGCTCCTTTTGGAAACCGTGGTGGACAGCTTTTGGATTTTGACACAAGTTCTCAAACAGCATTACAGTATTTTAAATCAGCAAATTTGAATCATGAATAGGAATTTACTGAATCACATAAAAAATACATTCAAGACAGATATTGCATTTTGAGAAATGAAGTGGTGTTCTAACTTGTTTCACAAATGTTATCTGAATTGTCTATTTATACTAAGTGGAAATATGGCAGGTTTGCCAGGTCTGCAAACAAAACCAGTCAAATTGTTATTCAAAACTAGTAACACTAGTCCACTTCTCCATTAAAATTGCTTAACATTCTGTAGCACAATCTAAACAGACTGTCTGGCTGGCACTAACTCCGCCCACCAATGTCAGACAAAATGACAAAAAAAAACCTGAATCCAGTAACTGGAGCAGTGGTGTCGAAGTTGTAGTCAGATTTATCACAGCTCTTCACTGGCCGAGTCCCAAACATCTCATATTATTACCACATTCAAAACCTTCCTTCCGGGTGGAAGAGGTAGGAGTAGGAATATGGGTGGGATAAGTAATTTTCCAATAGAGCAGCAGAGATTTGTTCATATATACTGAATATGCTGTTTCTATTTAATACTGTTTTACAATGCGCTAGATGCTAAGGTGCACATTTACAAAAAAAATACAGCTGTTTTTCTTGCAGCACTTGTCGGCAGTGTGCAAGGCCTCTGTCGAAGTTATTGATTCAAAAGGACTAAACCTTTAAAAGTCAATGCTTTTTAAACTTTCAAAACTTTCATACAAGGCTGTCAAGCTAAGATTAAAAGTTTGTTTTTCTAGTTAAAAACCAGAGTCATCGTTTTGCAATTCATCTTTATTCAGAAACTGAAATGGAATCTAAAAGGCATTTCTGATTCAGTTCTGAATTGTATGCAAGATATTAATTTGATGGTCCTGTTTACTGCAAACTCAGTTGCGCTTGCAAACTATTGGACCGTTGCTGTGAGAATTATGGCAAGCAGAATATTCTAAATTAACATGTTCCAGTGACTTAAACAATACCCATTTCTACTCTTTCCGCACTATTTCAGAAAGATGTCCCTACATTTTTGCATACACGCCACATGCCTGGCCCAAAGACTCACTAGCTTTTACATTGCTAAATAATGAATGTGCAGTCGATGATAGAGTGCATCTGTGGGGAGCCTGCACTACATTTGGAGATGATTTACATTCATTTCATTTAGGTAAGCCAGCATAAGGGCTTTCCTGTTCGCTGTGATTTCTTTGCCCTTTCCCGTCCTTCCCCCGTTTTCCCTTTCCGCTTCGAGCCAAGGTAATGACGGCTTTCGTCGGATTTACTGCTGCTTCACATCTCCATTTGCATGGGCTGACATTTATGTGTCGCCTGCTTGATCAAACAGGCATGTAAGTTGGCCGTGAAGTCATCTGTCTGGCGGAGGTATGCCAAAGCTGTGTCGACCCTGCTGAAGGGGGCCTGGAAATGAGACATTGGGGACATGAAGGGGTTTGACTGAGACTTACAGAGAGACATAGAAGCTTTTTGAATCCTCGGGTTGACACTTGTGAGTGCTTTTCCTTAACACATGGGTCTCCTTCCTAAGACAGCAGCTTTTCCAAGTGAGCTGGAAAGAAAGTATATCTTTGTTTACTTGCAAGAGATGTGAGAGACTGTGCCTGAAAGATGGAAAAAAGTCTTATTTTTCTTCCCTTCAGCTGGCATTCTTCAAGCTTACATTATACAGTATGTTCTTTTGCAACATGAGAACTGCCATGCTATCTCCTCGAAAGCCTGAGGTAAAGAACTGACTATATAGATGATACTTTTAAAAAGAGCATAGCGTATTTGAGTAAATGTAATTAGATACTATACTTAACCCTCTGAGGTCGAGCCGTCACGCCCGCGTGATTTGTTTTTTTTCTCTTTTCAGTGTAAAAGACACTAATATAACTCTGTTGATTTTGGTCACACAAGTAAGTATTATATACCATTCGAATC
>JAUCMU010000021.1:9000596-9014236 GCA_032275025.1 Enteromius treurensis | reverse complement strand
CATGCGTCTTAGCAGACGCAGTACTCGTTCCATGTCTCAGGGAACAGGGGTTACGGAAGTAACCCTTACGTTTTCCACATTCTATTTCTGAGCTCAATGTCAGTAAAGATAATGCTTGATTATTAAGGGCTTTATTAGTGGTCTCTCTAACTTCTAATGCCTTATTTGTTGATCTTTGTAATCCCTGTTCTCTCTTCTGCCTCTTGCTGTTGTAACACACTTCTCTCAAAGGCTTAGTCTTGCTCTGAAGAACATTCCAGTTATCCAAGTGGCCGAGTACGAAACCTCAGTGTGACAAAATGCTTTTTATATGATAACTGTCATTATCAGCTCATGTAGTAAAAACACCAGTGCACATTTTTATGGGTAGCTATAATTTCAAAGTCATTGAAGGGCTTGTATTGTCAGATATCCTGGAATTTCACTAAGAATTATGTGCTGTCCTTTTTTATTTTTTATTTTTTACTTGCATACGCTGCCTTGTTTTAGTACTTGATTTACTGTGCATGATTCAGTTCAGTTCAATATATAAATAAAAAAATAAAAAATTAAAAATGTGTTATATTTTTTGTTTGATAAATGGAAAAACTACACACATGATTCATACAGAGTAGTATACAATGTAATCTCTCTCCCTAGAGTCCCGCTTAACATTCATCATCTTGAAACAACAGGAAAAAAACAAGCACAAGAAAGTACCATTTAAACATCAATCATTCAACGGTTGTGTATTACATTGGCATAGCTCTGACAAAGCATAAAAACTAAAGCTTTCATGTAAACCTTCGTGTAACCTCCAGCGGATTTCAGAATCATCAAGAAAATAATATAAACTCATACTTTTCATCTAAAATGGGGACAAATTTATAGATGAAAAGATAAGTCGTCTTGGATTGTTTCTAAGTTGCGTAACAACAATGTTTTCCAGCGTTTGCAAAAGGAAGGACTAAAGGGTTATGGGAAGAAGCTGGTCATTTTGGCACAGCATGCCGGTTTCCTTTACAGTTTGACAGGATAAAGACTGAAGGGATCTGAGTCACACTGATTACTTCACAAAAGTCATTAGTGCAGATGTGTGCATTAAAACTAGCTAGGTGCTGAGTGAGTGATGGCGGTGTCAACCATCTGTAATGGCCTAACCTTGTAGAAGCACATTCACCTCGCCTCGTAAGACAGATACTGCAGTACCCTGCTGGGTGACGTGGGGTGATGGAACTCTGCTATTATGCGACCCTTTAATATCAGAGAAGCCACATTTACCAGTGTCCTCTTCAAGGGGAAACCCTGACACATTTACTGTATTCGGATCAATGGTGCAACAGAAGGAATCCGTGGCCCTATAAATCGTGATCAATATCTCAGTGTTCTACCCAGAGGCACAGATCATAATTAATGCAGAACAATGAATTTTTCATAGTCTGCCTAAAAGTAGCACTCGCCAACTAGGAAATGCAAGTAAAAATCAGCATTTGCAAGTATATGTACTGTAACAGCCATTCACATAGAACTTTTTTAATGTAGTGTCATGCGCAAAATGCCAGACATGAGCACAGCTGCATCAATCTAACACGTTTGCATAGAAAAACAATGGGAAAATATTGCGCAGTGAAATGGAATAATACATTTTATATAGGAACTGTAATGCTCCAGTTGATACTCTGATGCGTTTCATTGTGATTTATGCCCACTTGATGTAAAATCCATTTTTCATAATCTAAGACTTTTTCTATGTACAATAAAAGGCCACTCTAAAATGTACATTGTGTAAAATGCACAATGCCACAGATGTCGCAAGTTTTGAGGGAGTGTGCACAGTCAACAACCTAAACAACTCTATGCGAAGGAGATGTGTTGCACTGCGTTAAACAAATGGTGGTCACACCTAGCCTGGGTGTAACGCGATGACGCAGTAGTTCTGTGACCGAAATCGATACCGGCTTTCAATCACGAGCTTTATAGTCAAGGAAGCCAGGCTTGGTCAAACCAGATATAGAAAAAGTCTTAGATCTTTGAGTTCTGACATTAAAAATGGGGGCAAAAATAAAAGTGTTGCGTTTATATGTGTGTTCAGTGTGTAAATGTGCGGCACAGTTTATAATGTTGTCAACCAAAGAGAAGCATTTTCAAGCCTTTTTTATTAACTTTGGGTCAAATGGACTAACTCAGCTGTTGGGTTGCATTACATTTTTAACCCAAACTTTGGGTTAGTCCATATTTGAACCAAAGTTGGGTTGAAACAACCCAGCATTTTTCAGACCGAAATTGTCCTGCAATAAAAGCTCTAAACAAAGAAACCAAAGAAAAAACAAAAAAACAAAACCTACCAATATTAGTTTTGCATTTTTACTGTTAATACTGTTTTACTGTTTGCTGTTTACTTGCATATAATACAATTTATTTATTTAGTAGACACACCTTAACATCAGCATTGTTTATAATAGTACATTATTGTTGTTATAACATAAATTCTAATAACATAAAATGTAAATTATAATTCTTATAAAATCTCATATAATCACCATAATAAGAATAATAATCACATGTACATTTGCACTTTTATTCAAAGCCTATGTATAAATATTGTACATTATTATTTTTTTTTATTTTTGCATAAAATATAATTTATAATTGTTATTGAAAAATACTTTTTAAAGTTTTTTAGTGATATTTCTTTATTGATTTATGTTTTTTATTTTCATTTTCTTCAAATAACAATGATGATGATGATTGATAATGATTTTTATCTAAATTATAATTACATGAAATATAATTTATAATTGTTATGACATACTTTTTAAAGTATAATAATGATATATACTTTATTGATTTATGTTGTTCAGAATTTGCTTAAATAATCATTATTATTATTATTATTAGTAGTAGTAGTAGTAGTAGTAGTATTATTATGTGAACCTTTTCTGCCTATTAATGTAATGTCCACATAGTTTTAATGGCTGGTAAAAATATTTATGGCTGGTGACTTTTTTAAAGTGACTGGCCTTTGCCAGCTGTAACAAAATGTTAGGCCCTGCGTACAGTGTACGTGAGATAAGTTGCCTGACTTGTGTAACCGGGATCAGTGGAAAAGTATTTACAAGCATGCACACAAGCGCAATGGGGTCTCATAAACTCAAGCCAGCTGTCCTGGGTCTGTCAGTAAGCTGCTGTCATTAACAGGTCTTCAGTGAACCTGTTTCTTGATTCATTTCCATTACCACCATCTACAGTATATCCTCCCACACCATAGACTCTGAATACAAAATGATAAAACAGCATCAAATATACAGTAGCAAAGCAAATGCAAAGCTATCCGATTCCTGTCATGCATACCATAGTGCAATGTTTGCCCTAGCAGTTATTAATTACATAATGTAGGTAGCTCAGCAGTGTGTGTACAATGCAGAATGTATTTGTAGCTGAGGCAAAATTCTCTTATACACTGTCAAAACTTTAGAAGAGATATTTAGTAGTCAGGACAGATTCTGATGCACAACCTGCTTATTCTCATTTTCTTTAACCTGTTTCCTGCTGTTGTGCATACAGCCCATGGCATAAGAATCTAACTCAAGTTTACCAGGCTTAATGAAAGCTAAATGTTTGAACCTTTCTGCAATCACTGCATTTGTATTTCACTCACCCAGATGTACCTAGAAGAAAAGCTCAGCATATTTACAGAAAAAACATTTTTTGACAAAATTTTTTTGCAAATCTATCAAAAGTGCTATTAGCTAGAATGCAACAAATTGTGCAGATTTTCTCTCACAATTACGGTATAGAAGTGCGCAGATTCTGTTATCAATGTGAACTTTCATTTTATTGATCCATGATCGCTGCTTTTGTAAGGAAGGCCCAACATTGATTACTGAACTAAGCCAGGGTTATTTTTAAAGATTTTGATGAAAATGTGTGCCATTCTTCTTACTTTCGGATTACAAAGATCATATCAGTTTATCATTGTGCAATTGTTCTGCCAGGAGTATCTCATGTTAGGCTCAAGATGGTCTGGAAGAGGTCCTGGAATATATGAGATATATTGATTTGGATCCTTATTGGATCAGAACCAGATGAAACAGCCCACCGTCTAGACAAGGTCTGTAACTCGGTGACAGATTGGTGTCCAGATTGAAACCAATGCCATTGTCAAGGGGGTCCTATTATGTAACTTTAATCCAACTATAAAAACTTTGTTAAGGTTAGGCTTTGACAGGGACATTTTGCGCTACCTTTTGATTTGAATGCCAAATGTGACTTTTGTTCAGTTATTTCCTAGGCCTTAAGTAAAAGATAATATGGATGCAAATTCAAGTAAATACATGCTGCCGTCACGGGCTATTCAGCTAAATTTAGCATGCAAAAAGTAGATCAGTAACAGTTAGAAAATGTAAATCTTGACCTTTACATTTTCATTGTTTAACCCAATGCAGTGGATGCATTGTATTTTAATGAAAAATTAATTCCAAATATCAGTTCCAAATATTAAAGATTATTGGAAGATGTTAAGTTCAATTGCATGCTCAGTTCATTTTTTTTTACTTTATAATTAATTGTTACATTTAACAGCAATTTCTAAATGAAAATAGTTTTCAGTGTATGCATGCTTTTTAATATTGTTTCTTAAAAATCCATCAAATATATCATATTTAACAGGTTTAAATAATTTTAACTTAACTGTAATATTTTTCACATCCACCTAATTATAGCAATCACACCCTCAATAGAGGGATTTAATATTTAAAGCTCAGGGGAAGAGTAATCATTACGTGTAATGTTGATTTAGTGTCTACACCAAATAGAGACATTGCAGGACTGTGCACAGAGCCTGTTGTAGAGGACAGGTTATTTTTAGAGCTGCAGGGACACACAGGTCTTCCTTCTGGCAATGTCCATCACTTCCTAAACATGGGTCATGTGGACCGCCAAAGACAGGATATAAAACCGACCAAAAGGAAAGACCTCAGAAGAGTTGTTTCAGTGCTCTGCTGACTGGTTTCCTCTCTCAGTAGCGTTCAGAAGTCAGACAGTGGAAGCATATTGTGTCATTGAGAAGAAAGAAAGGGAAACTCGATAAACTGTTTAAACCGGGGAATTTGGAAGTGATGATATTGTAATCATAGCAGTGATTGAATGGACTGATACATTCTTGTTCAGCTTTCAATTCAGTGAACTGGTTTCTTTGTGTTTTCTTTTCTTTCCTCCCCAAACTATCATTCCAGTAATTTCAGTATTTATGTTTTTAGAAAGCTTTGAATTTTCAGTGCTTGGAAAAATAATTAAATGATTGTTATGGCTGCAGTATATGTGTAGTGGAATTTTAAAGCTCTCAGAAAATGTTTCTCATTGTGGTTATTTAGTCTATGTATTTATGTTTATGTTTAACAGAAACTATGTCGTTTTTATAACAGTCTGGGTTAAGGTTTAGGCTTTCTGGTGCTCAGATGTCTTTCTAAATAATTATAGAGTGCTCTTTAAAATTAAATTTCCATCAATTTGGAAACTAACTTCAGTATAAATGTTAAATATTTTGCAGTAACACTTTATTTTAGGGCTTCTTAACTTATTAGAATGCAGAATATTAGCCATTTATTAATAGTAATTAGCCACATATTAATGACTTTGTACATTACCCTATTCTACATCCATAATCCTACCCAATACCTAAACTTAACAATTTTAAAGCAAAACTAATCTTACTAATTACTAATAAACAACAAATTATGAATTAACCTGAAGATAACCTGATCTATATATATATATATATATATATATATATACATATTTATATATATACATATATATCTGACACAAATTTACTCAGCTGACACTAAATGCAAAGCAGAGTTTTGGTATGTTTTTTGTTTTCACTCTAATTTCTCCATTTTGTTTTTAATTTTTTCAGTTGGTGGGAAATTAAAACAAATTTCAGGATTAGTTCTAATCCAGAAGGAGTTTTGTTGTCCCATTTCCTCAGTGATTCCAGACAGAATTATTACAGAAAGACACCATGAGTAATTTAATGTTGATAATGTCAGCACATTTTCCTCCTCACTCGACCATGTTTATAGCCTACTCTATCCTTGTTTGAGCTTTATTCTTTTATTGCACTTTCATCCATACAATGCAGACATTCAGGCAGCAGTTCTGATGATTGGAAAGTAATTTGTTGCTGAGATTCAATCAGATGAACCTAATTATCATCTGGCCTACTTTACCCACACCAGCAGTTGCACTATGACCAATTATCTATGAACCAATTACCACCTTGAGACACAAATGACACCATAGTTATCAATTAAAATGAATTTCCGTCAATTAAACTGTCTGATTCACTTAAATCGGCTGTAGTTTGCAAACATAACATCCTGGAATAAATGGAAGATTGTTTCACAATTAAATATAATGGTGACTCATTAAAGGTGCATTAAAGGTGTGTAATTCTTAGCGGCAACTTAGATATGTTTGGCAGTAGCGTCTACAAGAGATGACGCAATTAATTTAACAACATTTCTCAGTCCTGTTTACATTAAATTACAATTACAGATGAAACGCGCTCTGTAGAGGTTTGTCCATTTAGAGCTACTATAGAAACATGGCGGCACTAAATGACGACTTCCATGAAAGGAGACCCGAAGTGTATGTAGAAATAAATTGCTTGTTCTAAGGTTATAAAATCACAACTGCTTATCATGTAAGATCTTTACACGGTTCTGAAAACATAGTTTTCTATGTTATATTGCATTTCTGCCAATAAATTCCCCTAACTATTACACACTGCACCTTTAAGTGTAAAAATTTCACCTTTAAAATGCCACTTAAACTGTCTCTCCAGTTCACTTGTCTATTAACATTGTATGTGTAGTCTTAATTTGAACAATAAAGCCATAGATAATAAGCAACAAGAAAAGATCCGTCAAGCATTTTAAGTTCTCATAACTTAGCTGTAGCCATTTGCAGAGACAAGAAGCAATCCTAAAATCAGACCCAAGTCAGCAAAACTAAAACAGTCTGGTCCCGGTTGATTCGAAACAGACCTGCTGGACTAAGCGAGAATGAAGGTAAACTGGAGAAAATTTGGTTTTATTCAGACAGGATCTTTATCTTTCACATTGACTTAGACTATCTGAAAAACAGCATGCCATTACGATAGGAGGCCAAAAAGACAAGGTCAACGACCTACCTCAGAGACTGCTGTTGTTGGTGCGAGAAGTATGCGCCAAGACAAAGCTCTCAGTGCACTGCTGGCTGCTGGAGGACAAGGAACGTCGGGGCGAACGCTGAAAGCGGTTCCGTCGGTTGAGGTAGCTGCCAGCCGTCCACGTCCTCTGTCTCTTGCGAAGGTACTCCTTGTAGTTCTTTGTGAGCAGGGTGTAGAGGAATGGATTGATGCAACTGTTGCTGTAGGTCAGACAGGTGGTCAGATAGTTAATGTTACGCTTTGCCTTGGTGGAGAGATCCAGCTTGGGCTGAAACTGACCTAGAAGCTGCCAGATCCAGAAAGGCAGGAAGCAAGCCCAGAACAGAAGCACAATAGTGAAGATCAGATACAGGACCTTCTGGTTTGGGAGCTTCTTGGTCTGCTTGAAAGTCTCAGTTTGGGAAATCCAGTAGGTTCGTGCCAAGCGTATATACAGGTACCCGATTATTACCCCTGGAGCCACGATGCTGGTGCCAAAGAGAAAGGAGATGTAGATTTTATACGAGAGTGGGCTCAGGGTAGGCTGGCACATTGGCTTGGAGCTTTCTGTCATCAGCTGGACGCTAATGATCATGGGTGAGGTGAGAATCAACGAGGCCGTCCACACCAAAAGGGCGATTGCTTTACGGTAGCTCTTAGAGCGTTTGACTGTATCCAGAGGCTTGAGGACGGCGAAGTAACGTTCTGTGCTCATGACAGTCAGTGTGAAAATGCTGGCATGCATTGTAAGGAAGTCCATGCTGATAAGGATCCGACATCCGGCGTCTCCAAAGTACCAGCCCTTTAGGAAATGTGTGCAAACCACAAACGGAATCGTAAGTAAGTATAGCAGATCAGCTAGTGCCAGGTTGATAATGTAGATGTACATAGACGCTGCCGAGCGCATGGAGTGGCACATGACCACCAGCGTGTAGATATTTCCAGACACACCCACCAGACACATTAGGGACAGGATGGTGCCGATGGTGAAGGTGGCAGCCATGTCTTCAGTGGAAGCTTCTACTGGAAGCTCGGTGACGTTGGAAACCTTCTCCACCATCGCCAAAATGGGCTCCATTGACATGGTAGTCATCTCTACAGAGGAATTAATGGTCAAAAGTGGTTAAAAGGTTGTTGTACAATAAGTTGTTTCTCTTATAAGCTTATTTTGCAAATTACGAATGAAATTAAAGATTTAATAATTCGATTTTAATCTATGATACATTTAAGGCAAATTTAAAGATCACTTAACAAGTATAGGCTATACTATGTAACTATGAATTTAATAAATTGTATATTTGTATGTGTATTTGTTTGAACCTAAGGTCGACATTTTAAAATGCTTCTAATTCAAACCATACACTAGTCATTAAATAAAAAAAAAGAATTGGTCACAATTTATTTTAATGTCCAACTATTAATTATTAGCTATTAACACATAATTAAACTACTAACTTTAGTATTCTTAATAGTTAGTAAAGAAGCTGGTAATTTTAGGTATTGGGTTGGAGAATATTATCATACAGAATATGTGCCTTCTAAGTAATAATAAATAGACAATATGTTAATAATAGGCATGCGAATAAACAACTGGTTAACAGTGGGATTTTGTCCCTATACTTAAGAGTTAATAAATTAATTAAATGAATATAAAATGCTTTTTTAAGCAGTACAAGGTCAGGCATGTTTTTGTGCTTCAAATTCAAAATCATGAATAAACTACATTTTATGTTTTAAACTATGTTTTTAATCTATGTTGCATATACTGTAAGATCAACATTTTTAGAGTGCCTCATATTTTGTCCAGAAAATCAGCACTCATATTTAAAAAAACTAACTAAATAAATATATAAATGAATAAATAAACCTAAATAAATATGTTGAGAGGATTATTGGCTTTCCTACTTCTTCTAATTGCTTTATCTGATTTAATGTACTATCCCTATTAGGCATCAATTAAATATTAAAACTATCGCAACACCCTCAAATAACTATGCTTATTTAAGATAAATTATGTTAGATATGCGACCTCAAATGACAAATACAAGAAGAAACAATATTGCTTTACCTTAACTGAATTCCTCAGATGGCACAGCTCCCAGCAAACAGACGTTTAGCATTTATAATGAGTCCAACTCATGGTTTCTCCAAAGAGTTTACTCCTAGATTCCTTACACGCTGTCAGCAAGAAATCCTTGTATGGCAAAATGAAAGAATTCCAGTAGACAGAAAAGAAATTACTTAAGCTGTGTCATGTGTGTTAGGACACACAGATCATGTCAATATAAAAGCGCAATAAGTCACTGGCAGGTGTTTCAGCCATGTATGAAAAACTTCAGTTATTCTTCCACGGAAAACCCACTATATAACAAACCTGAGTGGCAGATAAGAAAAATTCTACAGGTTCAGAACGAAAAAAAGGGGTACGATCGGAAAAAAAGGGCACAATCCTTTTAGATGGATATGCCCAAGGAGGCGATCACTTTGAGCTACAGCTGGATTTAGAAACCCTCTCCTCCACTGACTGAGTGCGTGCCTGTGAGGGGTAGAAAGAGAGAGAGAGCTACTCACACACTAGCATAGAGTGGGAGGGGAGATGAGGGCGAGCGGAAAGGAGAGGGAGAAAAGAGAGAGAGTGGTTGGGGGGAAATGCATTGTGTGATAAGGCATTCTGGTAATGTGTGTGTGTGTGTGTGTGCATATGTTATTTGTGAATGACTAATGAGCTACTATCTGAGCTTATTCATTCATTTTGCAGACAGAAGATTGCCACACATGGGGATTTGTATTACACATTTGTGTTTCCAAATAAAATGAAATAATTCTAAAACACAGAACACAGTGTAACATAACAAGCTGCTCTTGCAAAACGAAATCTGCAGGCGTTTCAAGCAAACAGGTTTAGGTAAATGTTTTTTTGACTGAGGCAATTTAGCTTTTGCTTCTGTCAAGTTCCTGTTAGCGATGCAATCACAATTTTCTCCACTCTGGTGCTCCAAGGTAAACATTTTGCAGTGTTGATTTCACATAATAAGCCCAGACCGACTCTTGATAGGCAGGAATAATCAGGACTGGCCAAAGTGAGTGTACTACCCTCTGACAAGTCCTTTATTTTAATGATGGCATGTTTTTAACACAAAGGTCATGCTTTGAAATAATGCCCTGGAAGACTATTCACAACGGGTACTTAATACATACCTGCGAGTTTTCTGGCAGTTTTATGAAAGACAGCAGGGGTTTTTCGTTTTTTCACAAAGATATGTTACCCTTATAGAGAGGGATCCACATTCAGAGCGTGCTTATGACTCTAGTGCTGAAGGATGTGTCAAGATGGCATGGATTTAGATTGACCTTTATACAGCATACTTCCACAGTATAATCTGCTGTGTTATGGAGTAATAAATGTTCTCTTTTTTTCAAAGGATGAAGGGGTTTTCTATAAAAGAAACAAAAAATTCTTATGTGGAGGGTGAGCTAAACTATTCATGTATTGTGTTAATGCATGATCTTAATTCATTGATAAAAAATATACTAGTGTTTAGAACAACATAAACGAGCTAGACACACCTGAACAGAATCACTAATTAACAGAACTAGGTCACAAGAGGACATGGGAAATGACAACAGGAACATTCAAACATGTAACATATTGCCCCCTCCTGGCTAGGTGCAAACTTGCGCCGTAAACAACAACAGAGGAGGGAGGGCGGGGGCTCTGGATGAGGGCGTGGAGAGAAACTGATAAATATTTTAAAAAAAAAAGAGTTCCAAAGTCCAGGGTGGCGAAGACGGTGGGAGGAGCCAGGGTGGAGCCAGGAGCAGGAGGAGGCAGATGATGATCCACAGATCAGCAAATCAGAGCCCCCAGGGTGGCGTCGACGGCGGGAGAAGCCATGGAGGAGGAGTGGGTGACGACTCCAGGGTGCCGACCGACAGAGATGACGCCGATGTATATAGAGCCAATGGTGGAGCCGAGCAGACGGAGAGCTGCGGCGACAAGGAGGATCTGGAGGGCCACGGCGGAGCTGCAGCCTCAGGTGACCGAGGCAGAGGCGGGGATCCGGAAGACCGCTGCGGAGCCGGAGCGACCGAGGACGATGGTGGAGCCGGAGGGAAGGAGGAGCCGGCGGGACGAGGCCCAGCCGGAGGAGTGGAGTCCAGAGGCGGCGGATGGACGACTCATGACCAAGGCGGAGCCGGAGGAACGAGGGAGCCCGGTGGAGCTGGTGGGACGACAGGCCCCGGTGGCGCTCAGGGAACTATGAGGCAGACCGAGGTGGAGTCCAAAGCTCGACGGCTGGAGGTGGAGACAGGGGCTCTTTGTGATTGAGTAGAGCTGGAGACTGGCTGTCCTGAGGCGATTCAACGCGCACGCCTGGTGCTGTTTGAGAGTGAGCTGAGGGACTGACAGAAACCAGTGGCGGTGAGGTGAGTAACTGGCATGAGAGGAGGCGGGTGAGGGAGGCTGGGAGGGGACACAGGAGCTGTACGGAAACAGCGGAATTTCAAGGGAGCTGGGTACAAGAACCTCTCCACACCAGTCAATCAAATCCTCTTCAACAATACTAACAAGTTCCTTATAATATGGTCCAGAGCACAGTTCACGCTCACCCTCAGCGGTGGAAATGTGGGCGGGGCTATCCTCCAAGCCCTCGATGTCCACTAAAATCCCCTCGGTGTTGAAAGCTGCTGCCGGAAGCGGAGCGGAATCCGCGGGAAGTTGGCTCAGGAGTCGCTCAGGCAGCGTGGGTTCGGAGAAGCGCTCAGTAATCGCGGCCTCGGAGAGTCGCTCAGGCAGGCAGAGCCGTTTTAGAGCTAGTCGTGATCCGGGCTTCTTTGGTGCGGGCAACAGGAAGCTCTCCTGAGGTGCAGGCAGAGGAGGCAGCCCCTGGCTGAGATGGTGGAGAATGATCTCAGCCCAGTACATCCTCCTCTTTCGGTATTTGGTCCGTTATTCTGTCACGGGGTGTGTATATTCCAAACACGCAGAGAGACGTTGGAACAATTATACAATACTTAATCACAACTAAGTTCAGAGAATACAGAAAACACACTCACTATACATAGGGGATAGCGGACAAATACTGGGACACAGAGATCAACTTAAGTAAGGAAGACAATCAACGCAAATGAACTAGATACACCTGAACAGAATCACTAATTAACAGAACTAGGTCACAGAACAAAACACAGAGCACATGGAAAAACACAATTTGACAACTGCACATGTGACAATATGTTATAATTATTACCGTATGACTTCTCTTACTGTCTGCATGTATTTCAGCTGAGGGGCGAGTAGAATTGAGTGTAGAATTAAGTAAAATGCTGATTCAAGATATAAACATGTTGAAGACGTGACAAAATTCAGCCAATCAGCATCTTCAAATCTTATCTGAAATGGGTGATTTTTCCGTCACCCAAAAACTGATAAAAAAAGGGCTGGTCTGTAGTGACGCAATTTTCAATTATGTGATAATGTGAGGCTCAGATGTAATTAATTCCGGACACAAAACTAACTTCAGACAATGCTTTCTATTGAGAAGAAACTTGTCAGAGACATTCTTGACTTCAATAAGAAAGTCATTGAACTTTATCATCATTTAAATCAGAAGGAGAGAAGATTTGTGTACGTACAAACAAACAAAAACATGTTTTTTTCACCCCATTAATTTTCTTGTACATGGTTATCCTCAGATTTGTATCAGTCATGGAAGGTTTAACAGTTTGAAGATTTAATGCATAAACAGGTTACCATATGTTCTTTAGCTTTGTAATAATTGCAATAAACAATATTGTAGCAATTGCTGAGATTGTTTGGTGTACCAGAGTGCCACAGCCCCATCTTAAAATAATATTTGTGCAATCAAGTCAACATTATTATCAGAAATTAAATATACCCAGCAAAGCAAGCCAGAGGCAACAGCCGCAAGGAACCAAACCTACATCAGTGACAGAAATAGAGGAAAAAAACATTTTAGAAGATTTAAGAGGAAGAAAGCAGGCGTAGTTATAAGTTTTATATATTAGTTGTGGAGCTAATTCTCCACTGACCAGACAATACCAGCATAGTGTTGTTTAATTCTAGCCTGCTACACAAGTCAGAATTGTGCAGAGGAATTGTCTGAATAATGTGGTCTTGTGACAATCCTGTCAGTTATGAACAAAATATGTTTGACAGTGGCTCATACTCTCATGCCCCAAGTTCGGGAAACACTGAACTAAACCAACCATCTTAACCATCAACTGACAATCATTTTAACTGTGTTTGTTTCTCGATAAAGACATGTTTGTTTTGTGAATTCCAGTTACTTGTTTCAAAGTCAAAAGTCAAAGTCAACTTTATTGTCAATTCTGCCACATGTACAGGACATACAGAGAATTGAAATTATGTTACTCTCAAACCCTATCTGAATAGAAATATAAACATTTAAATACAAATGCAAGTACAAAAATTAAAAAGTAAAAA
>JAUCMU010000021.1:8981430-9000496 GCA_032275025.1 Enteromius treurensis | reverse complement strand
GCTCACTTAACAACGTTTAGCGAGGAAGGTTAACTAACAATAGATTATCGACTCCAGAAGCAATACTGCACAACATGAAAATACACTTAATATACTTAAATGTAAACTCTTACCTCAAGAAGAATGATTCTCACTGTTGTCTCTACGCAAGCGGCCATCTTGCCGACAACATCTCGTTTTGACATCTCGCGTGGTTCTGTGTGATTAGGACAACTTCAAGTTACGCCTCTTGCTACAAGTAACGCCCTTCTTGTTACGCCTCTGTCTTGCAGTCCGCAGACGGACCCCGTAAACTCACAAGTCGGAATGCGGCGCTTTCTAACGTAGACAGAGTTTTATTTGCCTTCATAACATCTTAAACACGTCGATCATTTCACTTTAAAAGAACGGTGAATATTCTTCACACAGACTGTGTTTATCGCTCGTAGGATCCGCCGGAAGAGAAGAAATCGAAACTGAAAGTTAAAGTGTAGAGACTGCGTCATCTCAGAGCAGCGAGGGACAGATCGGTTTATATTAGAAATGGTAAGTTCAGCAAGGTCTTTATTATAACTGTGATGTTGTGATGTGTCTGTCTCGACATTATGAGATTATACCTTTCCTTTTAAACCGTATGCTCAAGATCGATCAGGATTATTTAACTGTGCAGGCACTTCCTGAAAAACTGTTTGTCAAGTATTTTTCTGGCCTGTACAAACTTCTTCAAAATAAAAATCCTGCTGTAGACTATAATTAGATTTTATAATTAGATTTCATTCGCGTCGAGGAAAGCCAGCAAGTAATTTTGCGCCTAAAAGACGTGTATTAGCCCTAAAAACACCATGTTACATTAGTGCTGTCAGTGAACATTCAATACACGTTTAACCATAGCATAAGAATACATCAGTTAAACCACATTAATGCGTCTAATAGACTGTGAAGATGGGTCTAGACTAAAACATACTGAATTTGGGCACTCAGTGAAAATCTAATCAACGTCTAACCATAGCCCCAGAATAGACCAGACATCAAATACACAGCTGAAAGATGCATGTATAGACAACAACATGACAAACCATACAAACAAATTAAATGTACAGCTTTTATTAAGAAAAATAACATGTTTAGAAACAATACAAACTGATAAAAATACTAAAGAATTGGTGAAAAAAAAAAAAATTCTAAATAAAATTCACCTAAATATGAGAATTACGACAAAAGTTATGTAAAAAGACAAAAATAGCATGTTATCAATCTTAACAATAAAACATGCAATTACAACATAAAAAAAGGCTTTTGTTGGTTTACTCATTTCAACAAACAGTTAACTTGAAGAAACTGATTAATTATTGTTTTTTTCCCTTTCTTTAAAATGGTTCCCGACTGCAATCCTCAAGTCCAGCTCTACTGGCTTTATCTGTTCAGTTTCTTTCTAACATTTTGAGGTTACTTCCTTCAGTGACTTTGACATCTGAATAACAAGCTAATGTCAGCCGGGCAGTATTATGTGTGTCAGTGTATAAGTTAATCTCTAACACTTTCAAACTCTTTATTCCAGCAATATTTCTCTATTAATGCCCCCACAATCTGTCTCTGTCTCTATAATAGTCTGACACAACTGACTTCAGAACAATAGAGTTATAGCTGCTGGAACTAAAAAAAACAGCCCAGGACACACGTTAACATCAAACGTTCATGAAATAATACATTCAGCCATTTTTATTACAGTATAGTTTTTGTTTGTATAGTTTAATGCTGCATACTGCTTATAATTGATTATTTTATTGTCATTTTAAATCATTCGTATTGTTGTAAGTTTGCTATCAATTTGGAGGTTTTAAAGTAAATAAAGTAAATTCTTCTACTAAGACAGATATTCTCAGCTCATGCTCTCTCTCTGTGTGTAACAAGCTATTGCTCAGTCATATATTAAGAATTAAATGTATTATTATATAATTAATGGACCTTGTCAGAGATGAGCGCTGGAGTGAGGAAATGTTGTTTTGGAGAGGTTAACCAGATCTCCAGTTTGTTCGCTGTATTAATCTTTGGCAAAGCTGTTTTTTCTGTTGCTTGTTTAAAATCGTATGAGGTTTTTAAACCGGTACAAATGATAAAATGTTTACTCTATTATCTACCAGATTTATCAATGAATCCTCTGAACACCTGCTGAAGCGTGGGCCTAGTCACAGAACTGCTCTCTTCAAATGTCATGGTTCTTAACAGATAATACAAATAAATCTTGAACACATCAAAACCAAGATGCTTCCAGGACCAAGCAGAAATGTCCTTCATCGTTAGTTTGTTAGAGATCGCTGCTGTTCTGCTGATAAACTTCTTTCTATTTAACAAAATTCAAAAAGCAACAGTGATCTCTGCTAACGCACGTCTCGTGTCTCAGCGGGACTACAATTGACTCATTTATAAAATTAAAAACAGTCGAATAATATCTATAATATATACGCATGACATCATACTATCAAATGCAAATAATTAATAACATGTAAACAATTTTAAGGCTCTTTACTGGTCTTGTATAGGGCTACAGCCAAACCATTAAAATTAGACCTGGTTTGCCTCGATTTTACCAGCTGGACTAAAAGAAGACGACACATAGCCGTCTGATTTAGATCAAATGACACGAATATCTTTGTAGATATTATTGACACTCTGAACCTGACGGGATATTAATTATCAGTCAACGGGATATTAGTCTGGAGCTCTTCTATGTTTCAAATGTGGTACAATTAAAATAAAAAAAGGAATGTCAAACACATATTACACAAGACACATTGAGCCTAAACGGTTATGAAAACTGAACCAAATATTAATACTGAGAATGTGTTTCACATAGGGTTGTAACGGTATGAGATTTTCACGGTATGATAATCGTCTCATAACCGATAATCATGGTTTCGTGGTATACGGTATCAAACTATTATTATTATAACCATCAGCTACAATGACCCTTAAATGAATAAAATGAGATATGGTTTTTGGTTGAACATGGTTTATTGTAATAAACTTTTTTCTTTTAATGGGGAAAAAAAAACTTATGGAAGGATGATTCTAACTTTTGGGGGTGGATTTAAATAAAGCTTTGCATCTCCCATTTGAACAAAATAAGGAATAAGTTATTTCTCTTTATATTAGACAAGAATAAATCAAGCGGTTCTTCTTTAACAGCATATATGGGAGAGCAATATGTGCAGGGTCATGTTACTTCTTCAGGCTAAACCAAACTTTTTTTTTTCTTTTTGACAGGTTGTACTAAACACCTTTGAGTTTTCAGTTAGTGTATTTGATGATCATTCTTTTAAATAAAATTATAAAATTATCATTAAGTGTTCTCTGAGAGCAGCTCTGGATATGTTCACTTCTTTACATAGTGAGTGAGACAGCAGACGCTTTAAAAACCATGACCATCACGTGTACTTGAGTGTGTACTAGATATACTATAGACGGAAAGGTGCTGCTCATTCATACAGAGACACAGAATATCGAATTACAAAATATGGCAGCGTTTGTGTGCTGTATATTCACAGACATGCACATCGCGATTTGATTTACATGTGGATATCCATCTTCAAGGACAACCCCGTGATCATTTTTCGGATAACGTTACCCAAAATATTGCCATACTGCCATTTTTAATTAGTTTTTCAGCGTGAGATGGAGATTAGAATTAGCCCTGTATCAGACTTTTTCTCCGCTGTATGGGAGGAGTCTAAGCAGTCAAGTGCAAAGAAGTTGCATACTGCAGCGCGAGTGAGATCTGGTTTAATTTTTTTTCAAAACAGGTAATAAGCAAATGTGCGTGGTCTGATAATCGTACATTTCAATATCACGATAAACCGCCATACTTAACCCTAATCATAGGTAAAGACTGGAAACAGGCTCCCTAAGCTTTCTTATTTGAAGGGGTCAGCAACAAAGCAGTTTCCTATTTTAGGATTTTTTTTCAGCTGTCAATAGCTCTGTTAGGATGTTCACACTGTATCTGTATCTTTCAATAAAACCCCAGAATTTTTATCTGAATTCCTTCAGAGTACTTGTTCACATCCCTAGTAATAGTACAATCAATGCCTTATGTTTAAACAACCCAGTAAATTGATAAAGCATTTTTCTTTTTCATTACATGAAATATCAGGAGTGAATGTTTAACATAGTTGAACACTGTTAAATGTCACTAGACTAGAAGTGGCACCAACAATCAAGCTAATCCAACCAAGGTGCAGCACATCGGCTTAGAACAAACTAAAAGCAATAGATCAGGTGTAGATGGCAGGTGTGGATTTAAATGTACAGTATATGCATTTTTATGTCCATTTCACTACATATGAAGTACATGTTTTGATCCTGCTAATTAGGTGGAGGCATTAATTTTTTATGCTGCAACATAATGTGTGTTTGGGTAAGAAATGTGGTAGAATATGTTTTCTGTGGGTTTAAACATTTTGTTTTGTTTGAGGAAAAACATGAAGATATACAGTTTTTTAGCATTATTATTAGTATTAAATTTTTTTTTATTTGATTTAGTTGAGTTGGTTTGGAATGTACCATATTCACAGCTGGTGATTTTACTATAATCAGTATAATTAAGCAACAGTGCTTTGTTTTTCCACTTGGGCAAGCAATTTGGGTGCAGCTTTTCTAGCACAGAAATCAGACACTTGCCAACCAAACAATGCTTAACAATGACAACAATTCATAGCAATCGAGGCGCCAAAGCTACCGTATTCACTACTAAATGTTTTGATAACTGGCACAAATGACAGAAAACTACAGTTTAATTATGGAATAATTTGAGTACAAGAACAACAAGGAAAGTTATATTATATTAATATTATTGAAAAAATGGCCATAGTCTTTTTTCTTCAGACTTCTCAAATTGGGCATGCAGAGCATTCACAGTTTATAACAACATTGCTACACACACTGGAGACATTATTTAATATCATGTAAGATGAGTAGATGTGAGGCCAGAGTTTAAATTGTATTTTATTTCTTTTGAATGTGTCCAGACCGTATTAGTTTTTGTTAATATTTATGATTTTTGTTTTTGTAACATTAACCATAAAATAGTGATCACTAATCATAAGAGTGAAAAGAATGAATGTCAAAATGACTTGTAAAAGTATAACTTTGTAGGTTATTTTCACTAATTGTAAATAACAAGGTAGAATTGCATGTGGTTATTTAATTCATCATTAATATAACAACTGATTGGTTCTGGCACACATAGAGTCTTGGAAACTGAAACAGTCTGTGACAATATTTACACTGACTCTGTCAAACACTGAGGAGAGTCAGGAAGACAACAGCCTTTTCTCTGTCACATTATTTGTATTTAATTCACAGTTTTAGAATCCCTTTTCCAATATCCATTACAATAACAGGAATATCTTGTTTCACATGTTTTTTATGTTTTTGTTCTTTCCACTTGGAAAGTTTGGAAATCCACTTGATTGACGTTTGCCAGTGAGTTCCATAAACTTGTTTTTGCTGTCACTTTGTTTTCATTGAAGCTCTGTCAGTTTAAACACTTTTAACTCTCTACAAAGATCACAGGCAGCTCCAGATTATTGATGCTTAAATTTACTGCACTCTTATTATCATGACTTTCTTATGTCAACTTTACAAACAGTTTAGCATTAAAAAAGTTTAAGTCTGTAACTTCAATGCTTGCTGGAAAAACTGTTATAATATCAGAGTAAACCAGTACTTATTGATATTTCAAATACAATAACTGGACACATACTGTAGGGCCTACATATTTATTTGTGATCACAGGGCTTTGCTCAATATCTTCCATTAGGATTTTTAGTCCAAAGGTGTGCACATTTAAATAAATAAAATGTCTGTTAATTTACCACAAATTATATTGTATGATGTGAACTAGTGGCTTCAAATGTTTTTTTTTTTCTGTTGTCTTCTCATCCAGGATTGCCTGTATGACTTATAGGCAGACATTTTTGTTGTAGATACATCAGTCATATTATATCAGCTGTGATCATATTCAGCCTTCACTTCCGATGGTGAATTTCTAGTATAGACTTGCACAATCCTGTCTCTTGCAAAACTAATACAAGTCCCTTTTTTAATTTTATTTTATTTAATACAAAGCAGTGTTGTTGGGTCATACTGCTGTAGTTACATTTGAGGGCCAATAATCTACACTTTTTCTATATGTTATTTTATATATGTTTAAATATGTAGCACTGTGGTCAATCAATCACTTTTATTAATATAGCGCTTTTAACAATACAGATTGTAGCAAAGCACTGAACATTATCAAATAGGAGAATAGGGTGATGGTAATGTATAATGACGAGAATTAAACTATTTATTTATTAAATCCAGAGACGGTCTTTGTAATCAAAACGACGATAATCACTACAAATTATTTTATTAGGTATTATCAAATGACCAGAGTTTTGAGAACGCAGCGGACGTGGAGGACTATAATGTGATGAGAGCTTGCTCAAGTGCTGAGGAGCTAAGCCAAATTGGGCTTTATAAGTAATTATCAAGATTTTGAAATCCAAACAATGTTTGATAGGGAGCCAGTGCAGTGTTGACAGAACCGGGCTAATATGCTCATACTTCATGGTTCTAGTAATGACTCTAGCTGCTGCATTTTGAACCAGCTGTAGTCTATTTATTAAGCGTACAAAACAACCACCCATTAAAGCATTCTGTTTTTTCTTTTTCAGAATTTTACGGTAAAAAGTTACTTGTCATCCAATTTTGTATATCAGCTATGCATTCTGTTAGTTTCTCAATTTGGTGTGTTTCACCTGACTGAAAAGAAATATTGAGCTGAGTATCATCAGCATAACAGTGAAAGCTAACACCATGTCTCCTGATAATATCTCCCAAGGGTAACATGTAAAGTGTAAAAAGTAATGGCCCTAGCACTGAGCCTTGAGGTACTCCATATTGCACTTGTGATCGATATGATACGTCCTCATTCAGTGCTACAAACTGATAGCAGTCATATATGCATGATTTGGTCCTGTGAGTCACAACATTTACAGTATTTCCTTTCTATGTTACCACATAAACTATAGCAGAATGACAGTAAAATCTCATTTGAACTTCTTGACAAGAATAAGCTGTGGACTTAATTTTGTAGTTACTTATAATGACTTTGTAGGTCTAGGTCCAGTTTTAATATACCTGCTACTGTAAGGAATTTAGTTCTGGTTGGTATCACAGACTAACTGCCAATATGTTTCCTTTTGTTCCAAGAAATGTCAGATGAAATACTCAGAACTCTTCAGCTGTTCAATCTCAGATAAAACATTAACCCAGAGAACACCTGTGTCTATTATTTTCAGTCTTTTTACGTTATTATTTTCGATCTAGAATTGTGCCATCTGATCTCATTGTACACAGGTTTATAGACTGTGCAAGCATCATAATGCCTTATTTTGACCAACACTAATGCATTGTTTGGTTTCCTAAAATATTCTAAAATTGCTCCAAAAAAGAACAGAGCTGTCCAAGACCCTTTGCGGCATAACAGTGACCATTTAACCCCACCCACACTATGTCCCCATGCCATTTATGCCCCTAGGGAAAGCTAGCCAGTTCAAAGCTAGTAATAGGGCATCAGTGACGTTTATCTTATACCCCACTGACTTCAGAGAAAGGTTAGCTTGCTTTTAACTTAGAGCAGGCGAGCTTTATGTGTCCTGCATACAGAATTGTTAGTTATAATTTGACTATGGAAGAAAGAAACTGCATTAAGAGTTTTTTTTCACTGTGCTGGGTTTTCTTTGAACGTTTTATTACTTTTTAAATGTAAATGTTTTTATGTCTTTCTTATACCAAGTTTATTTACCCTATTGCTCAATGTTTTGTGTGGGGTGGAATGTACTGTATATTTGTCTTTAGTAGGGCTGTAACGATTTGCGATATGAAACCGAAATCGGTGTGATGAGGGAGAATCGCGACACACCCCGTGACTACCTTTCCTATCATGTGACGCCTGCCTGCAAAATTTGAGCTAGTTGAAGAAGAACGTGAGAAAACATGGCAACCAACCCAAATATTGCGGACCCTTCCTCCTTATTTAAGTCAGCAGTATGGCAACATTTCGGCTACCCGGTGGAGATAAAGAATGGCGTGTAGTCGACAAGACCCACACAATTTTAAGTGCTTTAAGAAGCTTTCCCAAGTGACTAGAGTTGTGACATTCGTGAACAAACCGATTCTTTTGAACAGCTCACAAACATGAATCATGGGAGCCGAGTTGCGGCTGGGGGGGAGCCTTTCTTTCTGTCGTTCTTTTTTTTCCTATGCGTGTTTCACACAGATGCACACAAAATAGCTCCTCCGCAAGACAGAACAGTTATAGAGGGAGTTCTTTTGAACGGCTCTTTAAAAGGAATGGATCGCCAAGATTCGGATCCCCTCAAAGAGCCATAAATCCCATCACTACAAGTGACAGGCAACTCAACCAACAAGCACATGCATATCCAACGGCACCATCCAGAAATCAATTTAGCTGCAGCACAGAAAACAACCCAGCAATTCTTTGGTGTTCAGTTTATAAAGATTTTTCTAATGTTATTTAATAAAAAATATTGTTTTAAAAATCTTTTTTTTTCTTTCCCCATCCCACGAAAATCGTGATACGAACCGAATCATGGGTCAAAAATAGTGATACGAGCTGAATCGTGGGTTTGGTGTATCGTTACACACCTAATCCAAATGGAAAAGTTCGTTTTTCTCTTTCGGCTTTCCCCTCTTCTTCCAGCTGCTGCTGGAGACAAAACAACTCCCCTGGAGAGCAAGACAACGAGACGCTCTGAATTCCTCATACCTGCTCCAAGGACACCTGGGACGAACTGTTACCGCCTTCCCAGGCAAACACATCATTGGCACACACAAATCACACACATAACAGCTACAGCTACCTTCCCCCCATCCACCGCCTTCGTGTGCTTATTCCCTTCAGTGTGGGTAGGCGGGTCCGGGACCAGCGCTCTCTAGTGGCGGGGACCAGATGTTGTTTGCCTATATTGGACATTTCCACATTCCCTGTACCCTCCTTGTTGCAATGTTATGTCTTATGATTATATGTATATGTATGTGCTCCAGCTGAGGTATTTTTTCCCCCTGATCCTACACTGCCCTTCTCGAAGGACAGTCTAGGAGGGTTTTTTTGCCTTCATTCTCTTTCTTAATGTGTCTTAAGATGGCGCTGGTTTGGCTGGCTGCCGTAATGTAATTTCCCTCAATGGGATTAATAAAGTTTCTTCTTCAAGAGAGAGAGAGAGTTCCTGCGATCTTCTGCTCATCTGACAGCATTCACTGGGCGGCTGTCAGTGGATCCTGTGGGCTGGTGGTCTTTTTCAAGGCCGGCTGTGCCAGTTGTCTTGCATTCCGGCGAGCAAAGACTTCTGAGTGCACGCAGTTGCCGCAAAAGGTCTTCCCTGGGCAATCTGGGAGAAAGAGATTTTCCCATGGTTGGTGCCTTCCCGCGGGATGTCGTTGGACCGTAGCAATTTCGCCACTCCCACGCCGAGGCGCCTGGGGGACCTCCAGGTGACTGTTCAGAATGTTCCGTCCAGTGTAACAGCCCCGCGGACTTCTGACGCACCGCATATTCCCATAGTACTCCCAAAGGAAACCGCTCCCCCTGTAACAGGGCCAAGCGTGTCCTTCGGCCCAGCCACGTTCTCCCCCAGTGCCTTTCTTCCTGGAGGTGCACGAGGAGCTGGGGGGGCCCATACTCATCACGACTGCGCCCAGGCTCCCCCCCCTTCGCCACTCTCGATGGCGGTGCAGCCAGGGGGTACGCGGCGATCCCTCAGGAGGTGCACTGCAAGCTTGTAAGCTCTCGTCACCTACTGGCGAAGGACGCAATCGAGCCTGTCCCTCCAGCCGAGATGAGGTCAGGGTTTTACAGTCCTTACTTCATTGTGCCCAAAAAGAGCGGTGGGCTGATACCCATCCTGGTTCTACGAGCTTTGAATCTGTCCCTTCTCAGGCTGCCGTTCAAAATGCTCACTCCAAAGCGCATACTAACATGCATCTGGAGCCAGGATTGGAAGGACGCGTACTTTCATGTCTCTAGCTTGCCCTCTCTCCCCGTGTCTTCAAGAGCGGCGCGGAGGGTGCCCTCTCCCCTCTATGGCAGATGGGCTTCCGCATCCTCAACCTAGATGACTGACTAATAATAGCTAACTCGAGAGATCTGTGTTGTGCTTTCTTTTTTGCAGGAGAAGTTGGAGCGCAGGCTGACCCCCTCAACTCTCAAAGTGTATGTCGCTGCCATAGCCACATACCATGATGCAGTGGAGGGGGCGTCCCTCGGGAAGCACCAACTCATCGTCAGGTTCCTCAGAGGTGCACATTGGGTTAATCCCCCGAGACCACACCTCGTACCCTCTTGAGACCTTGCCTGCAGCAAGCTCCCTTCGAGCCCCTCCAGTCAGCAGATCTGAAGTATCTGACGCTGAAAACAGCGCTTCTGACTGCGCTGGCCTTCATTAATTCGATTAATTGAACATTTTAACTCGATTACGATTAATGAACGATTATTTTATTTATTTTTTTGCCCTCATAGTTCACTGACAAATCTTGTACGGTAAATATGCTCACATATTACAAGTGAGAGATTTTTGAACGAAGGGAGCATTACTTGATTTTAAAATAATTGATTAATAATATAATTATTAAATAAAATAATTAATAAAATTAAGTAAATTAATTATTTATTAAACATCAATGTTGAACAACTGAAATTAAAGCACACATTGCCTAAAACTAACAGTCACTTTGTTCTCTAAAAAATAAATAAAATAATTTTTAATTTTTAAAGTTTTTCTTATTAAAAGTAGAAAATAAGCAGTATCACTTCTAAATAAAATAATTCTTGTATATCCTGTAAATAATATTTTAAACAGTGCATTTCTTGCATCTTCTGTAAACAAATATTTTAATCTTGAACGATTCGTTCATTTTTTTTAATTTTTTTTTTGGAGGAGGAGGATTGGAGAAGAATATGCATATTGTTTTTGACTATAAAGGAGCTAAAAGCTCTCCACTGTGATTTGCATTCAGTATTAGTATTCATACGTGATGTTAAGTTAACACATGAGCAAAATTATTGCTGGCCTTCTTCATCATGCAATAAGTCCTTGCAAATTTGCCACAGCACCATCTCAATTAATCCGAGACCGTGAGGCGGTGAGAGGTCAGAGCAAATGCCAAAACACTCATTCATAAGTACGTCAACGGCAACTCATTGCAATCAATGGCTCTTGGCTTATCAAAGGACACATCAGGATTTAACTCCATCAATTCAAGAATATTGGGGAAAAACCAACCGAAATGGAATTCTAATATGCCATTTCAACTGAAATATTCAAGTCTCTGGGAGTCAACTATATAAATCCGATCTGGAATCCTCAGGAAGTCGTATCTCAGAATTATATATAGCTAGGTTCATTTGAAGGCACACTGCCTCGGTTGGTAAATAAAGTTCAAAAGGCTGGAAATGAGGTTTGGAGTATTTTTGCCCTCAGATATAGATGGGCAATCCAAGTTGATAATATGCTCTGGTGCACATGGAAAACATCATCCATATCTAACATTTTACACTAGCTTGTCATTTGGTCTAGGAAATATTATTTGTTGGTCAACCATTTTGTTCTTGAGCATTTTAGCTGTTCTTGTCTCTGAGGGCCAGAGTAAAGATCATCGTAACCTCATGTCAAAGGCAGCTCAACTCCAAGACTATTTTCATATTAATAATTGCTCTGCTGGTCTCCTGTGGCTCCTGCGAAAGTCACATCTGGAGGACATCAGGAAGGGAAACATGGGAAAGGTAGGAATGAATACAATATGACATAGAAAATGACAGTCATAAACTAAACAACATGAGCACAATGCAGAGTTGAGTGTGTTTGTCTGGTGTTATAATAACAGTGTACAGACTGATTTACAGAGATGTGAGAGTGATTACAGGAGAAGGGCTGGTTCTTGTCTCTGTGATGGATCATCTTGTAACTGATGATACCCAACTGATGGGTCCAATTGCACTGAACTGTAAGTTTTTAATATTGATGTGATTTGAAAAAGCCAGTAAAGGCTATGTGGGATCTGACAAATCTAAGTCAAGCCTTTTTAAGCACTAATGAATAGCCAATATTTTAATAATAAGCGTGCTAATAAGTAACTAGTTAATAGTGAGAATTAGTCCCTTAGAATTAGTTTTCTTTTTTAGAATGATCTGAAGAATGATCTCAAGAATGATTGCAATCAAGCACCTTATACACTGTATGTTTAAAGCTGCACGTCATCTCAGAACATTCACTCTGCTATATATATATATATATATATATATATATAAAAAAGACATTTAACTTTGACATTTCAAGTTTAGACAGCTTTAGTGAGGCTATGTGTTATTTCTAACATCAGCTGTTTAGTCTCTTCACCCATTTACTTTGCCATATTCACACGATGCTTCAAACTTTGATGCATACTCACAAAATCAAACCTGACAGATAAATTTATGAGGTTTTAATCTAGTGATGGAAAGAGCTCCAGGAATAGAAACACTTTGTGCAGATACCCGGACAATATCTGTAAACTCTGCCAAACATCCCACATTTTAAAGATCAGCAAACCCTTCACTCACTACATAAATATAAAACTTCTATCTTGTAAGCGGGGATTTATTGTCCTTGTGGACGTTTGTCTGGTGAAGAAGTGCTCAACCAACTGCCGCCTTCGCCAGGGTTGATTGACAGCAGGAAATCACCTCCTGTACATAGTGTTCTTACGTACATGGAATGTCAAAGGATTCACGTGTGGTTATGACTTTGACAAAGCACTTAATGTCTTGTGTCAAGGACAATGCATTTGCTGACAGCAGTCTTTCCAATGCAACTCTAGGGTGTCTGGAGACACCATTAACCCTGCGCTTGAGCAGTGACTGAATCAGAAAATGCGTGGTTAAAGTTACGTTGTGGCCTGAGAGGTTTCCGTGCCTCACTGCTCTGATACCACAGCCATCCGCAGGAAAACTTTTACTGCTCAGACATTTCTCTGTCAAAGGTTACTGTGACACTTAGTTGAGATCTCATTTATGCATCTTTTATGCAACTTGAATGGGAAGCACATATTTTTCTGCACCACTAACAACAACCAAATGGAATTTTAATTGGTTTGTCTTAGCAAGGGATGGTTGTGGCTTCACTTCAAAGTCAGCATTATGCAATTATAAATTTGCTGTTTTATGGCGGCAACAACTTTATCTCAGGAAAAACTTTAAATATATCCAAGTGATTTTATATTGCTCTTACAATGATTGTGCAGAAAATATTATTTTCAAATAGTAAGGTGTCATGATGTAGCCTCGCTTCTCAGTGAGCAAAGAAGGCAGGGAGACATGGGATGAATCAAAGTGATCATTTAATGAAAATCCAGGCGCACAGAACATGAGACCGAGACAGCAGGCACAAACGCAATGACATTTACAAACAACGACCGGCAAACTGTAACTCAAAAGAACACAAATAGGGAAATTGGGAACACCTGTGACACACGGCTGGGATCAAATCAACTGATAATCACAAGACAGGACAGGAACTCCAAATAAGGGTAAGACACGTGAGAAAACAAAATGAAACCAAAACAGACAGATAAGACCAGACAGACAACATTACATAGCCCCATCTCTAGGAGCGGCTTCCAGACGCTTTATGAGAACTGTAGGAGGGTGGTTTAGTGGAGGCGAAACAGTCCTTAGAGTGGGGGGAGGGATGGATGGGTGCCCTGGAGGCTGGACGGGGCAGAGTCTCTGAAGGCATCCAGGGCATAACAGGGTTCCCCAGGAGCCATGGTGGATCGAGACCCGCCACGGCGGTTCTGGACCTTCGGGAGGCCATGACGAGTCAATCCTCGTCCCACCCCTCCCCATCATGACCCAGGTACATCTACCCCTCCCCAAAAAATTATTGGGGAGGCCTCCTTGGGGAGGTGTCCCTGACCGTGATTCGGGGCTGGGACCCGACATTTGCGGACTGGACACAGCGGGGATTTCAAACGGTTCTCCTGACCGTGATTCGGACACCGGACTTGACAGCAGTTCTTTGTCTCTCAAACTGCGCGGGACTCGGGTGATGTGTCCGCGGTGTTTTGGCGGGATGTGGCCGAAATCCCGCCTGTGCCCGGAAGGACATTAGCGACAAAAAGATCGCTGACCTCCATTTTAACCCCCTGATGTTCGGGAGCTCAACCTCACGGAGGAAACTGGCCCCGTCCCGAAACGTGGTGATGATCCCCGCATCGCCAAAACCTGACTGTTCGGTCAGATGAAGAAACTCTAACACATAGTCCTCGAATGGTGGGTCCCGGCAAATCAGTACAACGAGGTCCTCCATAAACGCCACCTCCTTTTATTTGGGTCGGTCGTTCTGTTACGCTGTTGCCTCGCTTCTCAGTGGGCAAAGAAGGCAGGGACACATGGGATCAATCAAAGTGTACAAGACCAGACAGATAACGTTACAAAAGGTCCACCCCACTCTTACACTTAAACATAACCTTTAGTAGTGCACAAAAAAAATAAAAAATAAAAATCCAGTTAGCCAAAATGTTACATTTCTGCGAAATTCATAATTACAGAGCAATTATATTACAAATTTGACCATTTATATTACAAATGTATTATACAATATATTAAACATTCCTAAAACAGAATACATGTACTATATTTAAAAAGCAGAATTACACTGAACATTAAGACATTTGTAACAATAATAATAATAATAATAAATGTATTTCCATTTTTCTTAAAGTTAATGGGGTAAGATCTTATCTAATCTTGTTTTAATCTTTTAGTTAGATTTTTATTTAATTATTTCTTGTTTTTTCTTGTATTTTGATTGGTTGGTTTATTTATTTTTCCATAAATATAACTTAATATCTCAGAGTATTTTCATTTATGAATATTTCGATATTTATACTGTAAACAAAAAACAAAAAAACGTTGTATTTTATTACATCGCATTTAAGTTCAGAGTGTTTCTCATTAAACTCAACAAAAATAAAACTTCTCAAAATAAGAATATAGAGAAACAAAATCAACTTAAATAGCATAATATCACTTTTCATGTCTATTTTGTACATTATAAAATGTCCATTATATACAATGTCTATTTTGAAATCTCTCACTGCCTGATTGCAGACTTTGGTATTTGGGCAAATCTGAGCACAGTCTGTGACACCGAAGAGAACTAGAGGAGACACATGAGAGATTATCAGCACCGTTTTCTCAAGGGGAGAAAATCTGAGAAACAACAGTCTTGCATATTGAAGAGATTTTAAGAGTTTTTCCTCTCTTAAAGGCACTTCTTGATCAGCACTCGTGCACCAACCTAATCTGTAGTAAAACCCCCACTGGAATACTGGCTGTGAACATGTCTCCTTGCCATTTTAAGCCTTTATGTGTGCCACTGTTTGTTTGTTTACTGGAATCATTTTGAACAGTTTCTTCAAAGGTTCACAAAAACATAAAAGGAAAAGCTTGAAAGAAACAGGAACGCTTCTTCCTGCGTTATAGGCATAAAGGAAGGAGAGAAATAAAAGCGAGAGCCAAAGAGAAAAGACACATAGAGATGCTTGATCTTACTATTAATGGTTGAGTGGTACAGTATGCACACACTAACACCATACTGCCCTCTAGCACCATTTGAAAGTTTAATGCGGTTTATTTTTCATGCATCCCTGGGAGCCAATCACAACCTTTAGTAGAGCTCTAATATGTATTCCGGACACAAATGAAGTCAATAATAAATCTATAATTGAAACCAAGTCAGAGCTGTTGCCCTGTAGACATGTTTGATCAACTTGGAAGGCCTATAATTTCTTCACAGCACAGCTTTGATGCATACATTAATGTATATATTTGTTAGATAAAATAAAATAAGCAATATCCAACTGAAAATAAATAAATAAAGTCAAACCTTTCATTATATGATATAGCAAATGCCAAGGAAAGAGCTGCCACGGATGAATTTTGCACCAATATTTCTGCCTCTAAAAGGTAGCATACTCTGCAATTTGTCCCCAAACATTTCTAAAATATAGTCATTTAAAATGAATCCATAAATGTTCTCACCAAGTCTATAATATCGTCTGGTGTACTTTAGATTCCCAACGTAAGTGCTTACACTTCTTAAAAAGTAAAAAGGAAGATGACTGAAGCCGAAGGTCAAAAGCTGGAAACGATTTCAAATTGATCCGACTGCAACTTCCAAAAAGGATTCTAAAAATGCTGCCCATTGAATCACCACTTTCCAGTCTTCAAACATTTACACAGTCAGCACATACTCTTTGATTTTTTTTTTATTTGCGAAATAAATACCATGGAGTACAATTTTACAATGACTCTGCTTAAACTAATCAAAGTATTTGCCTTATTGACCTAATTTTGGTCTTTTTAGGAGTAATAACCCTGACTTCGACTTATTTATTTCAGGACAGTCATCATCTAAATGGAAGACATTTCATGTGTTGTGATTAGGATTTACGTAATCGTATTCAAAGGCATTGCAACCAGGTGCATAGCAACTACTAAAACCTTTATTAATAGTGAAATTGGTCCCCCACTATTTCCGTTCATCACATTCTGCTTGACTGCGGTGAACAACAATGACTTAAATATCAAGCCAGAAACCTCTGCTGCTCGGTTAATTTAGCA
Organism: Enteromius treurensis; assembly: GCA_032275025.1. NCBI lineage: Eukaryota > Metazoa > Chordata > Actinopteri > Cypriniformes > Cyprinidae > Enteromius > Enteromius treurensis. The sequence goes on along the minus strand of JAUCMU010000021.1, from coordinate 8,983,791 downwards.
ATTTACTGAAAGAATGTGCTAACGCTCACCTACCGATGTCATTCAGCAAATCAGCTATGGATAATGTAATTAATATTCATAAGCCAAGCCACTCCTGGCATACTTTGCGCACTGAATCTACGTAGTTCCTGTGGAGAAAAGACGCATGCAAGTCATGCTTGATGGAAATATGCGTTTTCATATTTATAGCTGTCTCACCAATGTTTAAACCATATTATTATGCTAAAAATACTGTTTTTAGGAGTTCAAATAGCATCTCATATAAGCGAATCCATGACAACTAGGGATTTTAAACGGTGTTATACTAGGCGCATATGCCGGTGAAAACCATTATGAATGGATGTATTATTTCCTTTGCAATTACTCTTTGAAGTACTTCACAGACCTGTTTTCTTCTAAAAGGTCTGCAGTAGTGCCTCCCTGTAGCTGCCTATGAAGCATTTTGATCTTTCCATTTATTTTTACCATAACAACAGCAGCACAGGGGTCAAGATAGACTTGACCCTGGAAATACTTTGACTGATGAGTCACAGCCTTTTTCACGCACCATCTGGGTTCTGTATGCTTTTAAAGTTGTTTTTCGGGAATAGCATGTCCTCTGCCACCTCTCCTCCCCTGAAACCATAACCTAGAGAGGCATGAGATTAATAGAATCACCCTTATGTAAAAAGCCAGTGGCTTGTATTATAAATGACCTGGCTTAATCCATCTTTTACACAGACCTTGGATGACCCCAAGTGGATTCACAAGGGATAGAAGCAGTGAAAAAGCATGCAAAGAATGGGAATTGGTCGGCACACATCACTAATCAAACAGAGGTCATGAAGGCAGCCCTGCTATTACAGTCTGACCTCTGATTTCACCAATGGCCTACTTTAACCACGGTCATTAATTGCCTGTAGTGACACCTCTCCTCTCTTTTGACCACTCTAGGGTCATATCAGCTTGTTTTCGCCTGTAGAACAGATATTTATTGTTGTTCTCTCATTACACTTTCCGCTTGGTGAAATCTCCGGTGTATGTCTGCACCATGCCAAATCAAATACCCAGAAAAGCCTCCAATCATTTCTCTGCAAGCTAAGCGAGTGTGTGTTTATCAGCAGAGTGGACGTGCTGTAGTGTTTTGAATGTCGAAATTGCAGTTGAAAGAAATTGGCTCAGAGCCTGGGATACAGAGCACAGGGTGTCTTTGAGCTGTGCTGCCAATTTTGCTTCGCTGTTGTGTGTGTGTCTCTGTGAACATTTTGGGATATTGAACAACCTTGTCTGCAGTCAAAGGACTTGCCTATTATGATTACATAAAGTGATAGGTACAATTAAACAAGTGTCATTCAAACCAGCTGTGTACACATTCCAAACCAAAGAAAATGTTCTTTGGGATCTCACATGAGATTTTTTTTTCTCCCGTTTTAAAATTACAGTACTATAGTCTTAGCTGTCTGTATTGGGGTTTCTAATGTGATATTATGGATATGGAAGGATATAGAGGGATATGGAGACTGCACACACAACCCCTTGGCCAAAGATTGGAAAAATTAAGAGATTTATTGTTAGTCAAGCAAGCTAGGTCAGCTTTTTCCCATGGGGGTTGTGATGTTGCTAACCCAAAAATTACAATTCATCCTATTATTCAAAACTGTGTGATTTTTTTTGTATCCATAATGTTTTAGTGTTTTGTACATATAGTGGAAGACAGCGGTCATAACTGTTCAAAATATAATTAGAAATTCTTGCAAAAGAAAGCCAGACCAGGATAATTATTAATATTCCTTAAAGGGGTCATACGGCTTTTACAAGGTGTTTGGACTGAAATGTGTGTTGGGAGTTTGTGTACACCACCATCCTACAACAATAAAGATCCACCTAGTAGTTTTCTTTTAATTTAATAAAAATAAGTTGCCCCTTCTGCCATTCTCAAATGCATGCAGTGTGGTGTCACACTGACAGAGGCCACTCCCACAATAGTTGATTGACAGCAGCGTGTCACACTGACTGAACCCTGGGTGACGGGGTAAAATTAGCGTTTTAAAACTATATTTGAGAAATTTTAAAACAAACTATATTACAAACTTTCCATTAAGACCCTAAATAATCATATTAGCTCGTGGAAAATTGGCTTTGTACAACTCCTTTAATAATTATAGTCATTCATTATTTCCTGTTTTTACAAGGCTGTGTAAAATGTTTGATTCTAATTGGCCAAGTTGTTTCAAATATTTTTTTTATAATTGTACATTAAATTTTCAAGGTTTTACTAACTGTGCTACTCTTCAGTCTTTTCTCTCTAACTTCAACGTGTGTCATGTGTATGATTATAGCAATATAAACATTTTAACATTTTAACAATGCTCCACTATTAAG
>JAUCMU010000021.1:8954143-8980397 GCA_032275025.1 Enteromius treurensis | reverse complement strand
CCCCCCCCACAATAAGAACCCCCTTCAGGGTGGTACAGAATCACATTGTCAGCAGCCAGTCAGACTAAAGACTTTTTTGAGTTTTTTGCACTTTATCACTGGTGCTATTACAATATTGTCACACATCTTGTTTTGATCATGTAAAACATTCTACCTGGTCTCATAGCATTAACGTATCTTGGTGCTCTTTTTAGCGAGACACAAAATATGTACCAACAAGTACATATCATCCCCAAAATAAATGAACACTAGAGGCACTAAAACTTTTAAACCTTTCATTCCTTATCACACAATTTTACAGAGTTTCAATAGAAATTTTGCTTAGAAATAGCAGCGAAGCATGCAGTTAGGCACGCAAAAATGGTGCTGCACAAAAAGTGCACCGAGATACATATTTATATGAGATATGATTGAAAACATTTTATTATCTTTCGTAGGTTTCATCAAAAGATGAATTCATCATTCAGTACAGAGAACCTGTTTTACATGCAAGGAAATATGGTAACATGAGACTAAATTTGCAGTTAAACCACTGGATTAAAACACAAAGGAAGTTTTGGATTCGCAATTATGAATGAGAATTTAAGAGGAATATTGTGTCTTTAACTTATCCGAGTCTGTGTTTAGAGATAAGTGGACTTATGTAAAGGGAGAGAGTTCCTTGACCTCCGAAAAGTGGTAGAATATCATCTTGTAAAAATATATCTTGATCAGTGAATTCTATTTGATAACAGAAAAAAGAAATCACTCATTCTTTGATATCTATGCTATCAAATACGTTCCACTGTTGCTCCACTTAAGTTGTTGTTCAATATAAGATAATAATCCTGATTAAGAAAATGATTGTTTTGGGGTTGCACTAAATGGTTAGAGGGGCCTGGCCACTTGAGCTAGAAACTAAATGAAATGAACATAAACAAGCTTAGTCAACAACAGACCAATGCAAAGAGAGAAACACATTACTCAACTCTGAGGGGGAACACCAAATCCCTAAAATACCTCTTTATTTGTCCTCCCTAAAATGATTAGTCAAAGCCACAAATGAGACACAAACATCCTTTTTAACAGTCTGACCTAAACTAGATTGCACGCTCTGCGCATGCATGAATTGTGAACCTCATCACGATTGCAGTAAAACAACAAGAATGCTAAATGCATGGCAGCTGGTTTCATGTGAATTATTGAAACAAGTCAGTGACATGAAGTCTGCTGGAGCATGAGAAACCAGTCGTGCAGCGGTTGATTGAAAGGAAGACCATCACTCGAACAGACTCTGACACAAACCTGATCCCGAGGCTATTTAGTTTATAAAGAAATGCAATCTGAATTCATCTTCTTCCTACATATGATTCACTGACAAAAAACTTAGACAATTCTTTCATTTGATTCATACAGTAGAGCGACACAAATCTCATTAGCACGTACATCACATATGCAAATGAGTAGAATCAGGTTTAATGAAACTGGTTCACGAGGGAAAGCTTTTCAGGGAGTAAATAAGTTGAAATCAGTCTTTGATGTCAGACTCATAAATGCATGACTTTATACGATTTTTCCAACTAACAGAGAATATTCTCAGTCATTTGCAAGCATTTGTGTTCTATTAAAGTGAAAAAATTCTTCCTGTAACATTAACAAAATGTTTGTTCAAAGTGATCTGGTTTTTAATAATGTTCTTAGAATTTTAGCATGGAAAAAATTATACATTGTTCGTGGAACAAAAAGAAAAGAAAAAAACAGTTTAGTTGTAAGCTTCTCTGATATTTTATAAATGTTACACGTTTTGGAATATTCAGAGAATGTTCAGAATGAATACTGTTGGCAGTCCCACTTTATATTGAGTGTCCCTAATACCTGTGTACTAGTAACTAGATGTGTACATAACCACAGTGTAAGCACGCACTGGCACATGTAAGAAAGTATTTACATATAAATTGTGTTTGATGTTCTTAATGTAACCCTTTCTACTAAGTGGACAGTTCCTGAGGAGTTTTGTACTGTAAGTACACTGCTATTACAGTTGTGCACATACTCCAACTCCAGATCCAACTACTTCCACTTTACATACCCCCAGACCTCATTTGCACCACTAAATCTACCCATCTCCACCCTGGATCAAATTGTTCCCATTTCTCTTATACCGTACATGTTACAAAATGTAGTTATAATAGCTAGTATAATTCCTCTTACACGAGTAGATAGGGAAGAGAAAAAGTTTTCTTACCAATGTCCTGTTAAACATTTGTATTTGCACATCGGCATGTCCTCCAACTAATACGCCCATAAGAGCGTATATATCGGCAACAGGGTTGGTGTAGCTCCGTTTGTAGATAGATGCATTATAAGATGAGATGCGATCATGGGTTCGAACCCAGAGAACACGTTTTCAAAAAACCCTATAAATCATGATTTTGCACAATATTTGTAAGGTGTAGGTTATAGTGAGATCAGTGTAACGACAGACGCAATATGACACTGTCATTACTTTTACGCCCACTAGAGGGCGCTTACCTTTAAAACGTAAATATAGGTCGTAATAAGGTACTTGCAGAAAGGACTTATAGAGTCATTTTTATTGGAGGACAGACTGTTACACATACCATTCTGGGTTGTTATACTGTATGTGTGTAGTTACAAAAAAATACAAATAAAAATACAGGTGTAGGTATTAAGCGCCAATGTGTACTTTTTTAATAGTAATAATTAATCTCATGGACAAACCTTTATATACAAATATGAATGCTGGAGGTTTCAAACTAAATGGTACCACCAAAATTTCAGAATACTGAAGGATACGGTTGACTAACCCCCTTGTGCCAGTAAATGAAGAACAAAATGAAAACTGGGTCATATTACACTGCTGTGTGAGGGCACCCTACAGGATAATCGATCCTAAAATAGTTCCATCCCACCCAAGGCTGTTTGAATCGGTGTTACATCAGGTAAGAGAAGTGGATTCTGAAAAGGAGCATCTCTAGAATGAGCAAAGCCTGATTTTACAACTGATGTGTTTTATGGTAATATACAAATCTTGTGACATGTTGAGGTTTTTGATGTGTTGGTGCCTTTCAATATTACAAAGCTAAGGAGGGCATTAATGTGATCAGCAATCTGAATAAATTGGTACGAAAAGGCAGCCAGAGGTCCCAGCAGGACTCGGTGAACCAGTGGGCCGTATCACATTAACTTTGCTCAGTTTTAGATTTTGTTGAAGTGATTTCATTATTTTTTGACTTTGTTGAAATTTCACGCTGCTGGGAGTGCAAGATTTTTGTTAACTTTATGTGACCAATGTATAGTCAAATAAGCTGTATTTGAAGAAAATGTAAGTTATGATGTATTTCAGGCTCTTTATTATTCAGGTGCAGTACACTGTCATGTCTTGCTTTCTCTAGATCTAAAATGTCAGAAAATGTCAAGATTTTCCCATTCCACAATACTGTTGTTCTAACCTCTTATGATCTAGACTGGTATAGAAGGTTTATCGCCTCAAGTGATATTCATGATGCTTTCACACTCGTCCTGTAGCAGCCATTAATAATTCCTGAGGTGTCACACTGTCTTAGGATTTGAATGAATCATCAGAGGATTTCACAATGTGGAGAATGTCTTTGACCACATATGAGTTGCATTATATACCAAGGGAGCAGCAGAAGCTCAAGTGAACTCAGTCTGAGAGCGTCTATCTTTAGCACTTATCATACAATGTGAGACAGAGTTGCTACATTCAGAGAAAAGCGCTATGTGTGTTCAGCTTCATCAGTCATACAAAATGTACTTTATGAGCTTTATTTTTTATGAGATTTATATAAAAAAAAATTACTCACACTCAAGTATAGTTGACAGAACACAAAGGAAGATATTTTGAAAAAAGTTTGTAGCCTGGCTGATTTAGGTCACCACTGACTTTTATTTTTTTGACTAGTATTTTTTCCTACTATGGAAGTCAAAGGTGACCAAAATTAGCCTGGTTACAATCTTAACTTATCTCATTTATGAGTACTCAGTTATTCTGGATTTTAAAAGACTCTGTATTTCTCTTTTTATTCTAAAATAATGTTATCCAAAAATGAACAGGCAATTCCTACAATGGCATTCCGCTTATCATCTCGATCTATCACATTCACGGCGTTCAACAAAATTTGGCCATGGTCCCAATATGTGTGGTCACTGATAGGGATGTGAAGAACTACGTGTGATGGACCTTAACAACAGGAAGTGGAGGAGATAACATTAGTAGATGCTGTAACTCTAGCCTCATATCACATTACTGTGTCCTGCACACAAGACGAAACCAATGACCTAAACCTGAGTAGAGCTACAGAACAGGCAGAGCTCTAGCACTAACAGGAAAGTTCATGGCAGTGACCACATGAGCTGAATAACTTTGGCAAGTTTTGGAATTCCAAATACTGTGAAGATTGTCTGTTACTACGTGGCTGACATGCAGGATTCCTCCTCTTTTGATTATCTTGGGTGGATCGTGCTTCTGTTTGGAACAGGAGATGCAGCCTATTAGTCAGCAAGTGTTTAGCTTCTTCAACCATTACGTAGATTGAAAAACACAGAATGTTTTTTTAATAAAGGTTATATTTTGTTTGAGGGTTGTTGTTTTTTTCACATCACAATGTTTAGTCCCATATCTCCTTAAATGATCTCCTACTGCATAGCCCTCATGATTTGAGTATGTAGCCTACTGCAAGTATATTTTTACTGGGGTCAGACCCTTTTCCTTGATTTTCTTGACGTTTCAGAACTCAAAACATCCTCCCTCGTGCAAAAAGAGCATTTATAGAAACCAAGCCACAAAAACTTGTTTTACTAATGCATTTTTTGAAATTGCATGTTTTAAAGCAATTGTATGTAGTTGTGACTTTGGAGCCCCCTACAGTTAAGTGAGTGAATTCACTGTCGTAAATCCAACCGTGCATTTGTTGCTGCCATAAAGCAATCCACCATTTTTGTGTAAGTTCAAACCTTTTGTAAATTTGATTTTACGCATATAAGCGCACATGCAATTTATAGAATGAACGCAATGGAGAACTATGTTCTATTGAACACACGTTCCTTTCATTCCTTGGCCTCAAATAAAACAGTCTCACATAACAGCTCAGTGTTTGTTTCTCTCTTCTGCTCTTAAGCTTTTGTATGAAAATATATATAAAATTCTGTGTTTCTCAATTTCTGGAAGACAAATGCACTCCTTGGTGTTTACCTCTCTTCGCTTTAATGTGATTAATATAACTTTTTTGGTATTGAGTGCTTGACTCATGAGCATCCTTAGTTCTCTGGATACCTGTTAACTTAATATAATTCTACCCGGATAGAAACAAAAATGCTTTCTGTTTTTCTTTGACAGGATAATATATTCTTGATTTTTCTCGTAAAGTTACTGCATGTAATTTCAAATATTGGTTGTGCTATCGATTTTTTTTGTGTACCTCACTCCACAGAAAAATGACGGGACCTGGAATCAATCTACATCAATTTCTGTGCACTAATTTAGTGCACTCATTAAAATGAATGAAAAATGAAAACAAACGGGGGTCCTGAACTGCCAGCTCCAGGGAGCTAGAGACAGTGCCTCCAACAGGATAAAGACTTTACCAGGTCCCCAGGAAACTTTGTACTCAGTGCTCAAACCAGACCTCAGGGTTCGAACTCCTTAAGACAAGACAAATGGTGTTAAAGTATGCATAATTTGAATGATAGTTAAAAAAAAAAGAAAGTTGCTGCAATGGTATTTTAATCAGCAGTAGAGTAATTATTGCTTCCCAATTAATACAGTTTGTTATGTTTTCAGAAATATTATATTTTTAATGCTTTCTTTTCTTACCTTCTGAAGAACGCTGTGCAAGAAATCCTCTAACAATCTTATGAAATATTTTGCAAGCTTTACAACGGTCACACAAAAAAGACAGATCTATCAATCTCAGTAGACAACAAAAACACTTAAACCATTTGTCTTATAATTATAGCAGTCCATGACTTCAGACAGCTGTTTGTGATCAAATCATCTAGGTTACATCACAAGAAGATGCCTTACCAGGGTTGAGAGGTTCCAAGAGCAGACTGTGTTTCTACTGGACTCATTTTAAAAGCACCTTCTGTATAAAATTACCTGAATGAAACAAAATTATGAAGGATTTCTTAAAGTGAATGATATGAAGGCAAACTTTAGGCCAAAAGAGATTACTTTGTCTTCATGGAAAATATTTAAATGTACTTTTGGAGGGAGCACAATGTGCTCTTAGATGTCTTGTATCCTATTTAAATATTTTCCTGTAATTCCCTTTAAGGTTCATGTTCTAATAGACAAGAATATGACTCTGGTCTGTACACACTTATCAGGTTCTATTATCTAACCTCCCACTCATTTAACATCTGAGACGTCATATGGCTCTTTTCTCTAATAGATAATAATGTCAAAAATGAAACAAACTTTTTAGCGTTTTATTTTTTTTATGCTGCATTCTATTTGTATTTATCCAAAGGTAGTGAACTGTTATGCCCCAGAAGCAATGAAATTGAAAAATAGCATATTCCATTTCTTGGCCTTATTCCAAAAATGTTAACATATTTGGCTTGAGTAAAAAATGAAATGCCTTTATAAGTATTGTTTAATTTACCTTTTGTGTTGAAGCCCTTGGAGGTGGTCATGAATGGATTTCTTCTTGCTCAGCGGAGCGCCAGAGCAACACTGATGAGTGCACATTGGCTACAGCATCTCGGCCAATCACTGAAGACCTCCCAAAGAGTCTCAAAGACATTTTAGCTGGTAAACAAGGCCTTTGAGCTTTTAACCCACCTCAAAACAGCTCTCTCGAAGAGTTGTTTTCCCAAATGTTCAATTTTCAGCTGGGCCATCTTATCTGTCTTCAACAGCAAATGCGTCATGTTTTGAAAGTCGCATTGATTGAGTCAGCGTGTTCAGTAAATGATGTTACCATAGATTTTCCAATACTCATCTTCTGCATGGAGGGATGGAGAACTTGAGCATCGAAAGTCCTCAGATAGCAGGCTTCTTTTCAAGGGTGGGAACCCACAGAGAAGCTGAACGGCTAAAATGATCTACATGCATAGAAGCACAGCGGAGGTTAATTGTCATTTCCTCCTGAGGATGTTTACCAATAACTTTAGTGTTTTCCTTTTCCATCTGGTCACTCAAGCTGTTTTCCAGGATTTTGCAGTTTAATGGAAAAGCTGAGTGGGAACGTCATCATCTTCTTTCGGTGTCAAAGAATGGTTTTTACTCTGATGTGTTAGCCAAATGTTTGAAGTAACAAAGTATTAAATATTATAGCAAACAGATGAAACTCTCCATTCGCATTCTTTTGTGTTAGCATCATCTTGGTCAAAATGATCCTCGCTAAAGATATCCTAGAGGTAGAATTATACAACACTTATAAAGTGTTTATACGGTAACCAAATGCTTTGGACATCCAACAATAATTATGAACACCATACTAATGCACACCCCTCACAATGCATTTTGCACGTGCACGATTCAAGCGGGATTGAGGAAAGCTTATGTAGATTGCTTAAGTGAAGCAAGTAAATCGTTCAGAAATTGGTCCAGTGACAAAAACAAGGTTCAGACACACACACTGAAACCATATACAAACTACTGCCACAGATTTGGACAGCATCCAGCGCTCTGAAGTAAAATGATGGTTTATTACAGCTTTGGACTTTGTGAAACGCAAGCTTTCCTGAGTTTGAAAGGAGGTCTGCAGAGGTGTCGATTAGCTCTCACGAAAACCAAATGGAATGCTCCAGTGAGCACTTCACAACAGCTTCAGAGTGAAGAATAAGTGTAAGAACTAAATGTACCTTTACTAGCATGTGTGTAAAATGTAAGGGTAGTGTGGCACACTATGTAAATAACCCCTTAATATTGGTTTTCAACAAAGAAGCTGGTGACTACTAATGCCTTGGTTAACCAGTGAGCCAGATGGACTACAAGTATTTCAAGGTCATTTCAAAATTACCCTGCATAATAATTTAAAATGAACTTAATGGCACAATATGTAAGTTTTTTCCATCAGAGGTCGCATTTTCAAAACAATAACAGAAGCGAAGTTCGATGATGGAATTACGGAGCGTTGAACATTGGGAGATGTCGTTTTCACAAATCATGTTCACAGATGAAAAGCTCATTGATATCGGTTGTATCACCTAACCACCTGCACATGACTATTACTTGCACAATGAATAATTTATATTTGCTTACCCGTCTATTAAAACACACACGAGAGCAGAGTCCCTGTCCAGGCCAAGGTTTATTGCATTGCTCTCTCCATTTATTTTGTTGACTGTTCCAACATCTTCTTGCCTCGGTTTGTTTACATCTATGTTTTTTGGGATTGTGGAGAGTGTAATCATGATCCACGATATCGAAATGCACAGTAAATAACTACCACTTCCGCATTTGTCTACGCATGTTGCCGTAGTATTCATAGGCGGAAACCGAGAATGATAGGCGACAAGGAGCATTATTTAAATCTGGAATTTCTATGAATTTACAAATCCCACAGAACATTTGAGATCATGTAAGTACACAACTGCATGAAATATATAACACTGTGCAAGTGGTTTTTGGATATTTTATTACAAAAATCTTACATATTGTGCCTTTAAGGATGATGATAATCTTACATAAGGGTGAATCTTAATTGTAGGTTTTATTTTCCAGGAAATTGAATTTAGAAAGTCTTTATTGAAACTGTCGCTGTATTATAAAAACATACTGTACTGTAAGTTTCAGAACTCATAATTTTGTCATTAGTTTCACATCAATATTGCTGAATATAGCTCTAACAATAATTTAGCATTTATTATTCAGCTACTTATAACATTGTATTGACAACATTATTGTATTTTTTTGTATTCACCACTGAAGAGCTCAGATGAAAGCTAAAAGAAATGGTTATCTGGTTTTCTGTGGCTTGTGCGTGTTTTGAAGTGATTTTCTGCTTTGTGACTTCAATTAATGTAAGTATTTGTTCCCCTCTGTCTGAAAGACTCATTTAAGCAGCACACAATCCCTTCTGCAGATGTGTTCAGTAGTCAGGGCACACCAGTCTAATACTTGTGCTTAAAAATCAAAGAGCTGTTTAATGCTTTATTTTAAAGAGATATATTATATCATCATTATTAATAATAATAATAATATTCCTACAAATACATGGATCCCGGCACTTTGAAAAATGTTTTCTTTCATTTTTGTCTGTTAAAACAAGAAAGCTAAAAATATCCTATGGTGAAAAAATAAAGCAAACAACAAACAATTTAAACATTGAGAAAAAGAGAAAAATCACAAAAGACAAATAAAACTATAACAGAATTGAAAAAAAAAGATATTCTACATCCTTTACAAACACTATGGCCCAATAATTTAAGAAAATAGTGTCTCTAAAACGTTCATATTGCTTTGTACCTTCATCAGTGCCCTTTAGGGAGTTCAGCAATACAGTGCTGTGAAGTCTTCACAACGGCCAAAAGGGGACGCCCTCCTCCGGGCTCTAAGCTTGCCTCCGAGAGGAGGTCATGAGGTTGCCAGCGAATTGGCTGGCATCTTGGAGGAGAGAGAGTCCCGTTATTAGCTTGTTTAATCCTCAGCACAATGTCCTTTTGTGTTCTTTTGGCAGTAGAGAAAAAAATACAAGGTATAGTTACTATTCCTCATGATCATGGAGTATTCACCATTGTTGTATTTAGCATTATTACTCTCTAAGATATTATTACTATTACTATCACCATCACGGATACACCGAGTGCATCGTGTGTCATGTGCGCGCATGAGTGTATGTGTGTGCGAGTGTGTGAATGTGTAAGTCAAGTGTTCAGTGCTCAGAGCTTGTTTTCTCAAAAGAGAAGCTAGGCAGAGTCAATAGCTTGGAGTTCGGGACTCCCTCTTGAGGCAGCCCATCTACTCCTCCACCCAAATCAAATGAGTCCTTGGAGTCACTGGAGGGAGCGCGCCTCCTCAGGCAAGTGTCCCGACTTGGCAATGGGGGTGGCACCATCCCCAAAGCAGGGTGAAAGCCTCCCGGAAGCTCTGAACCCTCGGGTGGATCCACAGAGATGCACGGCGGACTCATCTTCTTCTTGCGTCCACGTGGAGTGGTCTGCTGCTGGAGGCTGTCGCCTCGCGACACAAAGCCAGAGGAGATGGAACTACGCTGGGGACTGCTTTCCACGGATGAGCACACCTCGATGGAGTGCCGACGTGGGTCGTCAAGCCAGGACAGGGGCCTTGGTAACAGCAGAGCACGTTGGCTCTGAGTGTCCACACTGTGGTACTTCTTTAGCTGACGTCTTGCAACTTGATCTCCTGTCCCTTCTCCAATCCCATCGCCCCTCCTCCCCACAAGCCCAGCACGGATAATTTGGGATACCTCCTGATCTACAGAGTCTGTTTCCTCCTGCTTCCGTTTGGCCAGTGTTGGGGGGGAGGGAGAGCGAGAACGCCTGGAGAACACGTTGTACTGGTCGTAGGGGTTGTGCTGGGTGTGGACGCTAGGTCGCAATGGTTTTGGGGAGGCTCCTGGTGTGGCAGGGACCAGAAAGAGGGAAGGCTGGTGCTTCTCCTGCTGAGGTGGAAGGTTGACAGGGGGGTCCGGCAGTTCCCTAAGCCCCAGGGGACCCTCGTTTTCCCCTCCCTCTGTGTATAGAGTCTCCTGAGAGTCAGCACTCACTGCCACCTGAAGAGAGCAGGGACGGGAGGAGGTGAGGGGAAGGTAAGGGGTAACATTAGGGATTAGAACATGAACAGGTGAAAGGGAGGTTGGTTAGTATGAGATGTTAAGGATGTAGAAGCAAGTGGAAGGGGATGGGTGCCGTGGAGTTAGAGTGGAGTTCACCATTAGCATTGCACTCCACAAGCTCTGGTGAAATTAGAAAAATAGAGAGACCGCCTCAGGGCATCTTTTTGGAAATGCATTCGTAGCCCCAATCAGAGGTAGCTAACATTTAGAATCTGATGTTGGTGTTCTTTATTTTTTAAAAGTCTTTATCAAACTTGAGAGTATCAAATGAAGTAACTCGCCACAAAACATACCAAAACATCCTGGCCACACCTTCAACTGACAAAAATAGTGCTTAAATTGTGCTACAAAGTTCAATAAAACTTGCTTAATAGTAGTTACACATTTTGAAGTAACATTCTTAATTGGACAACCAGTTAACCACTAGTTGAAAACATTCTTAGGCTTTTCAGTCTTATGGGCGGTCCTAGGGATGGGCTTCCAGGGCTTAAGCCCCCATATTTTTTAACGTCAGCTTTCAAGTCATCCGCTCTATAAATCAGATATAATGAAGGAACTAGAGAATCTATTGATTTTGTGAGACTCTGTGTTGCGGCCTAGAATTAAAGTGGTTTTGTTTTGTATTTTTTCTGGTCAGAGGAGAACGGCACATTATTTTGACACACTATTTCCCTGTTTAAAACATGTAAAGCTGCTTTGACACAATACAAAAAAGCGGTGCCCTGACTTGACTTGCTCTCCATCCAGATGCAATAAGCACAAAGTATTTTAGAGACAGAATGGAATATGCTTTTGTAAAACTCTTTTATAAAATGCCATAGCTAATGGCAACTAACCTATAACTTCACAAAATTTGGTAAAGCAACAATTATTTCTCTCATATAAACAGTACACTAACTTTTGAACACAGAACACTTGCAATGACAAGTGACAGAAAGCTTGAAGGGAGCATGCTTTTGGCATGCACAGAGACCAATTTATTTCATGAAAAATTATACCTTACAACTTTCTAATATTCTATCAAACGATGATTCACATGTATTCTCAGAGGTTTAGAAAAGCATGAATATCTCTAGACCCTAGAACCGCCCCTGGTCCTTCTTATTGCCTTTACTGATAGGAAATGTGAAAGTGTACAGGCTACTGGAGAAATAAGCAAATAAATATTCCTTCCTTTTGCTCTATATCTTTGTCTCCTCTTTGACATTGACACAATGCCTGAGTAGCAGCACTGTACATGCTACTGCTGTGGGTAAAGTCACGTAGGTGAAAACTTACAATATCAATTGCACTTTCAGAGAAAAGTTTGTAATAGATGTACTGTTTTAACTAGGGCAGAGAAACATTTACCCTAGGGCAAAACGTCAGGCACTGTTTGGCAGACTGCACTCTGAGCCACTGGGCTACTGCAACAGACCACAAGACCCATGTCTCTTCCTGGGGTCTCCTTCTCTCAGAATTCTACTTAAAACTGTCACTTTCTTTGAATCAAGGGAGTCCGAGAGAGGCGACGTCCCAGTAGTAGAGAGGTGGGTGGGTGTTTTGGGAGGGGCTAAAGATCACGAGGAATCGTGTCATATTTGGAACGTTAGCTTACACTGAGTAAGAGGCTAAGCCATAAGCGTTTCTGTTCTATGCTGAAACTTGTATGCTTGAAGCTATGCTGCCCCCTAGTGGCAGGAAGTTGATTTTACATTTGCATGATAAACGACTGACTTACTGTAACAGCATGCATGGAAAACCAAAATATATATAATTCAATAAACATATATCAGTGTTGTTAATAATATTTTATGTTGTAAGCTAATGTTTAAAACAATCTAATGTAATCCTGTTTGAATAGATATTTTTGGAAGATTATCATATATAAATGATAATGACCATCTGCGTTTACATTTCCTTTAAAAGGAATTCAATAGAATTATTGCAGATCTTAAGAATATCTATTTTATAAACGCAACTCAGTTGAGTGTCCACTAATTTTTATTCCTCTTGATCTTTACCCTGCACTTTTGGCCTTTACAGTAGTCATAGTGAAATGCGTTGGGCTGGAGGATCAGGATTTAAGTGGAAGTGGTAGGAGAAAGAGGGACAGAATTGGGGACGGAGGTCAAGGATCTGTGGCGCTGGAGGCCAGCTAAACCAAGCGGCCCATTCCAGCTCTCTCAGAAACAGGAGTATCTGTGCCTCAGGAGCAGCTCGGGGTCAGGCTTGGGTTGTACCATGCTGAGCTGCTCGGAGTGAGTCACAATAGAGGGTATGCAGGCCAAAAAGCAGCAGAAAAAAAGGAGAGAATGCAGGAAGGATTTAGAGAAGAAATATACAAGCCAGAGGAAGAGATCAACAGTGCAGAGGGGTCAGACTTCATACCACTCACATTTCAATAAGTCTCCAATCACAATCCATAGAAAAGGAATATTATGCATTATGAAAGAAGACAAGCAGAGAGAAAACGGCTCTGTTGTAAAATCTAGTCAGCTACCTACAGAGGTAATACACTCATATGCTGTTCCTGATACTGAGGCTATTCCAACTTATTTTGATGCTTAAAATACTCACTTCATCCAGATTCTAAACTAGCATCCCAAATACAAATGTCCGATACACTGTGTACTTCTGCTACACATAGAGTCACACAATGTGTATGGAATTTTGAAGGCTTGTGCCATTTTAATGGAATACTAATCTTTTTTTTTCACTTCACAGAACCATTTCCTGGTCTTTCAATAGAAGGCTTCAGCAGGTTTATCCGTTTGCTTAGCACTGAGCGCACAGTGTCTACTCCCACTCCGCCATCCCATTGCAAGACATTTTGCACGTATAGCGTAAAGGGCAACGAAACTTAGGCCTTTATTGAGCAAGGATGCATTCAATTGAGTAAAAGTGATAGCAAAGATACAGAATTATAATGTAAGAAAGATTTCTATTTCAAATAAATGCTGTTCTTTAGAACTTCTATTCATCAAAGGATCTTAAAAAAAGATATTATTTTAACAGAAATAATAAGCAGCAAAATGTTTCTTGAGCACCAAATCGGCATATGAATGATTTCTGAAGTATCATGTGCCACTGTTATTATGGGTGGTCCTCAGAAATCGTCAGAAATCTTTGCACTTTAAAAAAATATATATGAGCCAATCATGTTTGAACTGCCTTTCGTCTATCATTAAAAAAACATTTGAATCAGGTTAGATTTTTACGTTTTCGCATCCGTAGCATTCATTTTGAAAGGAAAGGATGACGAATCCGAAAAAAAAAAAAAATGTGTGCAAGGACCTTTACCTTTAAACACTTGATCAAATGAATGCAGTCTTGTTGAGCATAAGATAAATCTTTATAAAAACTTAATCAGCCTAAACGTTTTAACTTTTGAGTATGTTACAGGTGAATAAATGAGAAATACTGTACTCTATGTATCTAGACAGCTCATTAGGTTTTGGAACAGAGCTACGATGTGGATTTGTGGAATCAACAAAACCATAGTGCATCAACACGTGTGAATAGAAACAGACTCTGTAAGCAAAACTCATTTCAAAGGAAGCAGTGAAAGGACTGAGAAGACTGAATCTGAGCTCACCTGTCTGCGTAGGGTTCGTGAAAGAGTGTGTGCCCGGCGAGGAGGGGGGATTCGTGGGATGCTCTCTGAGTCCGATAGGCTATGAGGACTGATCGGTCTGAACAGATCGGTGGGCACAGTCAAGTGCAGTGTGGGTTCTTCTGTTTGAGACTGGATAGAGCCCGTAGACCCTGTGTGAGGACACATTTCATTTAACAAAATGACTGTTTTTTGTTAAACCAAACACATTTTAATCAAACTCAGAAACAAAATGCAGTGCTGTACCTGTCTGAGCGAGGTGAAGTGAGGTCGTGTGGGTGCTGTGGGTTGAGTTGGGCTGCAGTGGTAGAAACATGTAGCTGTCATTGGGCAGTGAATGCGTGCGGCCCACTGAGGTTTTCTTCACGTACAGTAAGTGCTCATCCATTGGCTCGTCTGACTGCTGGGGGTCTGGGGGATCTGCTGGAGCTGCGGTCTGAGGGGCATTTAAAGAGATGCGAGTCAAGGTGAGAGCTGGTACTTGTGTTTGGAGCCTCAGGGGCCCTTATGAACACATGGACGCACACGCACACACAATACCTAATACATAGAAGCTGGACTGGTTAGCATACAAGGAAAGGCAAACATTACTGCGCACTAGACATAGGGAGGAGACTGATCAACAAACATTTTCTCATAATTCAGGTTATGTAGATGCAAATGCATATTTCTTATATGAATGTGTACATTTTAAGCTTTTTTTCATATCCATGTACAGTATACCGTATATACATTTAAATTACAGATGGCTGAAAGTATAAGTATTTCAATCAGCTTTAGTAATTTCTTTTTAAATTTTCTTTTTTTTTTTTTTTTCATTTAAATGAATGGTTCATGAATCAGATTGAATAAGACACACACTCTATTAGGAAATTTGGTCTGTAAATATATGTATATTTGGTGTTTGTGTGTCCAGAATTTCTCTTTTTCATGGAAAATGTAATGATAGTTTTCATATCACTGTATTGTATACTGTATATACATTTAAACTACTGTTGGCTGAAAAATTAACATAACATCAAGATTTGTTTAGTAATTTCTTTTTAGTGAATTTCCTCATCCAGTTCACAACTGAATGATTCATGAATCAGATGCAACCAGACATACTCTGTTTGTAAATTGTGGCGTTAAATGAGTATCAAAAACCAAATTTATGATCAAGTTTTAGGGGTTTTGTGTCCTTTTTCTAATTTTCATGGGAAAAAATAAAAGCAACACAGGTTTGGAATGACATGAAATTAGTAAACAATAATAATTATAGCAATGTTAAGTAAAACTGGATTTTTTAAAAATGTATGATGAATTGTTCCTCAAATAACTTTCGTGCAAGACATACAGTGGGGCAAAGTATTTAGTCAGCCACCAATTGTGCAAGTTCTCCCACTTTAAAAGATGAGAGAGGCCTGTAATTTTCATCATAGGTTAACAGGTACCTCAACTAGGAGAGAAAAAATTAGAAAAAAAAACAAAAACAGGAAATCACATTGTAGGATTTTTTAATGAATTTATTTGCAAATTATGATGGAAAATAAGTATTTGGTCAATAACAACATTTCCTCTCAATACTTTGTTATATACCCTTTGTTGGCAATGACAGAGGTCAAATGTTTTTTCACAAGGTTTTCACACACTGTTACTGTTATTTTGGCCCATTCCTCCATGCAGATCGCCTCTAGAGCAGTAATGTTTAGGGGCTGTCGCTTGGCAACACAGACCTTCAACTCCCTCCAAAGATTTTCTATAGGGTTGAGATCTGGAGGCTGGCTAGGCCACTCCAGGACCTTGAAATGCTTCTTAATGAAGCCACTCCTTGTTGCCCGGGCGGTGTGTTTGGGATCACTCTCATGCTGAAAGACCCAGCCACGTTTTATCTTCAATTCCCTTGCTGATGGAAGGAAGTTTTCACACAAAACCTCACGATACATGGCCCCATTCATTCTTTCTTTTACACAGATCAGACGTCCTGGTCCCTTTGCAGAAAAACATCCCTAAAGCATGATGTTTCCACCCCATGCTTCACAGTAGGTATGGTGTTCTTTAGATGCAACTCAGCATTCTTTCTCCTCCAAACACAACAAGTTGAGTTTTTACCAAAAAGTTATATTTTGGTTTCATCTGACCATATGACATTCTCCCAACCCTCTTCTGGATCATCCAAATGCTCTCTAGCAAACTTCAGACGGGCCAGAGGAGCCTGCGGACAGAGGAGCCTCTTAAAGAAGAAGTTACAGGTCTGTGAGAGCCAGAAATCTTGCTTGTGTGTAGGTGACCAAATACTTATTTTACAGAGAAATTTACCAATGAATTCATTAAAAATCCTACAAAGTGTGATTTTCTAGATTTTTTTTTCTTTTTCTTATTTTGTCTCTCAAAGTTGTGGTATACCTATGATGAAAATTACAGGCTTCTGTCATCTTTTTAAGTGGGAGAACTTGCACAACTGGTGGCTGACTAAATGCTTTTTTGCCCCAATGTATTCTTACACACAGATTTCCTTTTTGTTAATATCTCTGTATTATATGTGACCCTGTCTGTGAAAACCCAGCTAAAGTCAGGGTCACATATTCTGATTGTTATTGAATGTATTTTGAGTACATTTGCTTCATTTCCACTCCACTTTAATATCATTCTTTGTGGCTAGCATATACATACACATTTAAATTTACAGTGCTATTTCTAACCTGCTTTATGGACATTATGAAGTTATGCACATTACGGAGCACATTTTTCTGCCTTTTTTCATCCAGATAAATACAACTGAAAAATGAGAACAGGCTGGATCTAGATCTCACTCGTCTGAGAAATGCTATGCATAAATTATTTATGGATCTATGGGCATAGTTCTGAGACAATGAATATGAATTCAATTGCGAGGTGACAGAAAGCATCAGCCTCCTCCCTTCAGAAGCTGCACCCAGAGCCTATACTACTGTAGCTGGCAGACAGCAGAAGCCGACCCCATACCACACTCCTATATTCTTTCAAGAAGCATGGTACTAGGGAGAAACTTCACTTTTAATACACAAAAGATAAGACAGAGATAAAATCATGAAACAAAAACAAAGAGACACAGGTAGATATGCAGACAAATAGATCGAGGATGCAAACAGGATCTAAAAAATATGAACAGACTAGATGGAAAAGACGTTCAGAAATGGCCTTTAGACATGTGAGAGGAAAGACAGGGACATAGCTGCAGAACCCAGACAGGAAAGGAGCAGATTGACAGGCAGTAATACTACTCTACTGGACTGGACTGGACCATACAAACACCAGGCTGGTGCGAAATGTACAGACAGAGGGAAAGAGAGAAGGAGAAAGAGAGGAGCGGACGGTTAGAAACCCCCAAAGCTTCCAAACGCACTCGCCTCTCAGCTCTGCATAAAGCCATTACGATGAAGATGCTCTACAAATTCATTATACTAACAAGTGTCAGAAAAGAGAGCACTGGCATAGTTTTGGTGTAAATTAATTATAAAGGTATTTAATTAGGTTAAGCATGGGAAGAGAAATCACCATTACTAGGGAAGTTTGCAAACTAGTTTGTTAACATACAAGCAACTTATATATTATAAAGTAACTAAAATACAGTCAGGCTTGCTCTCTTGGAGTACTAGTAGTTTGTCGGGTACCGCAATAATCCAAGGGGACCTTCCAGGTGCCACTCTGAAGAACATTTACGGTAGCTAAAACTGTGCTGTAACTAGCTTAAAACATTAAACTGAGGAAATTCACTATAGAGCCAAAAGATCTAGGGCTAAAGTTTTCAGGTTCAAATACTGAAGCAGTGTGGAGAGGGCAGATGTCTTTGGAAGCAGTGTAAGGCTTAGAGGCAGAAGTGGAGAATGAACGTTGCTCTACTGTTCAATACATTGCACTCCTGACTGGTTAGTAAGAGGGGGTTAATATCATCAGGGACAGAGTCATCCGTCAGAGCTAAGGACCAGGATTTCTCCGACGCCAGAGACAGAGCCTCCATCTCGGCTAGAGGAATCTAAAGAAGAAGAGATGAGCCAAGAGTGAGACGGGCAACCAGCACATGCATAGTTAGACACGCACAGACTATCACACAGGTTAGTGCAAAGAAATAAATACAGCTACATGTGGTAAGGTCAGATCCATTCGAATTTGGATTGAGAAAGTATTTAAATTTCCAATTCAATTCCTGAAACAATAGAGCAAACAGAACGACAGAGGTAATGAAGGATTAAAATTCAAAGAAATTCATATAACTGCAATTTTTAAGTAGGAAATAACAGTTTGCTAAGACAACATTTTAACATTAAAGCTTTGTTTTGCAGATAAATAGACACCGACAGATAAATATTACATTTGGGTTGAATTTCTTTGAAATGAAATATTATGATTTTTCCTATTCATACTCCAATTCAAATTAACACTCGTGAACTAAAAGAGAGTCAATTGTTTCATTCAGAATTGATAGAAAGGAGGAAGGATGCATATAACCTTCCTTCAGCAGCCCTGATGGATATCCTGAAGTTTGACAGCCCTCAGATATTACAGTCATATCAGAAACAAAAGGTCAAACTCAGTTACGGTGAAAGAGAAATAATGTGCAATCTCTTTCATAAATCCTCTAACGTCAGCAGGCGAAATCCTGCATGCTGCATCGTCTAATTGTCCCTGAGAGTTTGGGCTGGAACAACTTTTTGCAAAGTCGTCAAAATAAAAGCGCCAGCTATTTCCATAAAGACATTACAGATTCTCCAATTACATTTAAAAAAAAGCTTTTAGAAGCCTCCATTTTGCAATGCTAATGCAATTTAATGAAATATTTCAGTGTGAAACAGACCAAAGGAGATTTCCTTGCATAATTCAACAGCGGTCCAGCTCTTTATCGATCCACACATTACCTCTTCGACTCCAGCCTGATGAGTCCATCACTTTTTTCGGGTATTAATGATCTTTGGAACGAGGCACAAAGTTCACACAATTTCGCAAAACTTTGTCACTCTTATGGGATCAGGAAATAAGCGCACTTCCACAAATGGATATTACTGGAGCAGAACCAAGTCCTTGCATTATAAAGACAGCTGGAAATCCCAGAGTGCAGAGGTGTTTTTTTTTAACTGACACACAGACGCTTCGGTGCTACTATGTGAGTTTAAGTGGTCCAGAGAGAGAAAAGGAGGGAGAGAAGAAAGGAAGGAGACAGGCAGAGGAGTGTTATACAAGGCAAAGCTGGGTGAACGGGGATGCCATTGACCTGTTTCTCAGTGCAGTGCTTGCTGGGAAGGGGGGGCAGAGCGTAGTAGTGGCAGATGGAGCCAGATAGGTTGTCCATGAGGCTGAGCTCTCCTTCCAATGAGCCCTGGATCACCAGGGAAACTGAGTCAAACATTGGCCTCCGCTAAAAGCCCCAGCATGCGGCAGACAGGATGAATGACGAAGAGAGAGAAAGAGAACAGACAGAGACAGAGGCAGAGGAGATGACCAGGGGTGATGTGAATGACATTACACAGAGAAAAAACAGAGGAGAAATGAAGGAAGGAGAGAAGTTTGTAGACTACTGTATAACACAAGCAGCCAGAAGAGAGATTTACCACTCAGAATTTGTTTACAGAAACAGTTCACCTAAAAATTTAGATGTTGTCATTTAGTCAACCACGTTATTGACTGTCTTTCTTCTGTCGAACACAAATTTGACATTCTGAGCCATGGTCTCCTGTTCCTCAGAAGAAAGACATAGAGGTTTGCAATAATGTGACTATAATTAAATGATGACAGAATCAGACATTTAAAATGAACTGACACTTTAAACCAGTTTAGCTAAGATACATTTCTTAGTTATGCATCTTAATCTGTAGTACAGTTCATTATGTGCTGATTAGTTGTAGTGTTGGGCTCTGAACTTACAAAGACATTAAACCATTACCACTGACATCCACAAGGGGGAACTAGAGCTCTATGGACGTTTGTTCTGATGATGAGCAAAACATTTTGACGCTGCCACACTTCAGAAGCGAGCTGGAGGAATAATGTCATTGTTAACTTAAAAAAATGGCTGGTATTCTGGAAATAGCCAGACTACATTAAAAAAGAAGAGGTCTGTATCGCTACTTTCCCATGGCATCAGTCTGACCTCCGACCACTAAGTTTATGAGCAAACAACAGTCACATCTCCATACGACAATAACAGATACTGATGGACTTCCCCACTTTAAAAATAACTTAAATAGTCTTAAAACATGTCTTTTCAGTAAACCTAAATACATGATCTGTAAGCCCTGACCTCTAAATCCACATGATAACCAAGAATGCTGATAACCAAACTATAAAGATATTCATGTATATGTGTGTGTATCATGTTTTTTTATAAAATTTAGAGCAACAAATTCAAAGGTTCAGCTAAAAATTAGCATTTTGATATCATTTGCTCATCCTCATGTCGTGGGTAAAACATAAAAGATATATTGGGAATAACTATTGCGGAGAACTTTTCACTGTTTTTGAATTAGCATGCCTATTACTGGCATTTTTGCTGTGCATTCAGCATGACCATATTCTAGATCCTTATAGATTCCATATTCTACTACCTAACTTTTACCCACAACTACCTTACTTAAGAATTTTTTTCCTCTTAGTTAACACTGTATGTGTTTAAACAGTTCTTGTTTCATTGAAGGACAAGTCATGTTTACAATTATGCACTTGAACAGAAGTCACTGAGGCACCGCATTGCACTGAAATAAACTTTGAAGCACATAATGTTGTGTGTCCGACTACAAGGCTTACACATTGTGTTTACACAACTAGAGTAACAAAATTGTTTACCATCTTCTTCTATGCAGAGTTTCTCTCATGACCATATAAAGCCAGTAAACCCTGCAATTTTCAGAAGATGCGTGCAATAATACCAAAAAGGGACTTTTCACATAGAGACAAATCCACAGGAATTATATTAGTAATGCAGAACCAAAATCTCAGTCCCACTGCTAAAAAGCAACTTGCATATCATATAACACACAAATTGTACAGACAAATATATGAATGAACTGGAGCAAATGGTTTAACTTTTGTTGTTGTTTTATGTCCTCTAAAAGGTCTTGCCCCATCGACTTCCTCTACAAGTGCGCTGCTGTAAACAAGACTTGTGTTTGTTTTAAAAACAAAATTATTTTCAGTGGTAATGGAAAGCATCAGATGCTTAAATCTAACTGAACCTACAAAAATATATAATCACTGCAGAAAACTAAAATAATGACTTCAATGTGTTCAATTCAATAATTCACGAACTGCGTACACTTTTCTTTGTCAGCCGTGTCAAATGGTTTGATTTAAATAAAAACAGTGCATCTGTATGTCACAGCTGACACAAAAGAGCGTACGCATGTTGTGTCCAGCTGATTTTCTCCAAAATGGCGCTATTTTGATGCTTTGGTTCAAAATCGTTGAATAAAGTCCTTATTTTTGGTTGCTCTTTTTATAAAAAGTATTGGGGTTGAACCACTGATGGACTATTCTGACGATGTCTTTACTAGTTTTCTGTACCTTGACTGTGTACTTCACTTGGCAGTCAATGGCACAGTCACAAGCCTCCCGGTTTTCATCAAATACCTTAAATTGTGTCTTGAAGACAAACAAAGCTTTTACGGGTCTGAAAGGATATGGGAGTAAGTGATCAATTATAAAATTGTAATTTTGGGGTAGAGTAACTCTTTAAACCAGATAGCATATAGTCTGGCTCGTGTGTTAAGCCTAGAAACGACACCATTGAAGGTACACACCACTGACCTCACACACACTCACCTCTAATGGCGGCTCCAAATTATGAGGAGGATCAGGATCTGTCTTTGTGTGATCTTCAGAGTCCCTGCGTATGTCTGCAGGTGGGCTGTCTGTGTGGTAAAGGGGTCCCGACATGTTTCGAGAGTCTCTTGAGATCCAAGGCGACCCTCCTGGTCCACCTACATCGCCATGTCTCAAAGGTGGCATGTGTAAGCGGGATATTCCTCCATCTCCACCCACAGCCTCCAACTCCAGCTCCAACTCGGCTTCTAGTTCAGCCTCCTCCTTTGCCTCTTTGTTGCTTTCCTCCAGGTGCTTCATGAGCACAGCGATCACCACATTGACCAGCACAAACTGGGCCGTCAGTACAAAGGACACAAAGTAAATGGGGGACACCACCGTGTTGTAGCAGATGCCCGTGTCTTGGGAGCAGTCTCTGAGCGTGTCCTGCAATGTGGAAGAAAAGAGAGGTGAACAGGTTGTTAACGACCGTAGTCAGAACACGCGCAAAGCATTTCAAATAAAACCAAGTGCATCATTGAAATTCACCATGAATTTCACAGTGTCCCACCTTCATAATGCCATTCCAGTTGTCCCCTGTGGATACACGGAACAGCAGGAGGAAAGCCATGCCAAAATTCTTGAACGTGGCATAACGGCCAAGACCTTCACAGGGGTGCAGCTCATCACATACTGGGATAGAAAGAAAATGTCAGAGGTACATGGTTTGGGAATGTGCAAATCAACATTTTCAGTGCATGCACTTAATGACAAGTTAGGCCATGTTGAACATAGACCTTCAAATACAAAAATACCAAAAGTGGGATCACAGCAACACAATTTTAGGTTCCCCAAAGAACCTCTCAATGATCGGTTTCCAAAACAGCTATTGTTTTTATTGGGCAAAGAAAATGAGAATACTACGTTTTATACAAAAAAAGGTTAAATGAAAAGGTTCTTCTGAGCACTCTTAACTTCTTAACTTTCTCCATTAGTGGATTATATTACGTAGTACAAAATAACTGAAATTTGTTTCTTTTTACAAACTCTTCAACTCATCAATTACCTTCATTATGAGTGGCTTAGGTAGCTCTTTTGATCTTGGCATAATGATACCATTTACTAAGGATTTTCTATATAAGCTGAGACCTGATTTTAATTTTAGATACTCGAGAAGATAACACAAATGTACAAAATGTCAAATTATTTTACCATATATTTACTGATGAAATATGTTGGAAAAAACAAACTCGACACATTTCATGCAGTCTCACAACACAAAGACCAACATTTCAACCTAAAATAATCATACTGATCGATTTAGTGGGTGGACAGCTAATAGACAAAAACACTGACTCATTCTTAGTTTGGGAAGAAACTGAAAAAAAGTTTGCCTTGCAGACAGTCAATCTCAGTTCAGCCAGCAGACTCCATATATTGAACTTGGACAGCATTGTAAAGCTGGATATGAATTATGAAGTCTCTATGTTTATCTTGAGTCGGTCGATTGGAAATGGAAATGACATCAACCCTGGTATTGTGCTGAGCTGCAATGAATCACGGCAGGCTGTATTTAGTAAACCGGTGCCAAATGTCCTGCCACGTATTTTAGAGAAAATGTCCTGCAGGTACCATATTTACGGTTTGCCCTACAGAGAAGTATGGAAACGTTTATTGTGATACTTATATTAAAAATACTGGTGAAAATACTTGAATGTAGGACACTCAAGTTATTTTGGCTTCTTAACTTTAGGTTTAGTTAAAGTTAACTTAACATTTTTAATATAGCATATTTCCATGTTTTAGTTTCTGGACTCCGAGCAGTAGTGTCACGCACTCCCTGGGGAATGTTAGTAATTTACATTTCAGTGAAAATAAAACCTAGAAGAGAAGATCCTGGGGAGTGTGTTTGTGTAAGAGGAAGTGTTTGCGTCTGAGTGAATCAGACCATGAGGAAAAATGGTCCTTGTTTATGTGTGTTTGTTATGCTTACTCAGGTCACCAAACAGCTCTACTCCCAGAGCAGCGAAGATGAAGAAGAGCAGCATGAAGAGGAGACCCAGATTCCCCACCTGTAGATAGAGAGAGAGAGAGAGAGAGAGGGAGAGAAAGCCAGGAAAGTTTGTCATGGAGGGCAAAGAAAACTGACAGGGCAGACCTAGAAATACCACTTGTGAGAAGCCAATCAGAGAGAGTCATGGAATGAGAAGATGACAGCTGCTTTCCACATGATTAGAGCTTGTCAGGTTTGCAAACTTAAAACTCAAACTATGCCGAAGCTGTTGCTTACTGTAGCAGTATTTAGGCACGTGATCCAGACATATTCACAGATGACAAATCTTAAATCTTGTTTTATGATTCCATTCCCTCTGTCTTTCAATTTATAAGAAGTGTTTATTTATTAAAAAATAAATTAGAAATTAGAAAATGTTCATTAAATATATTTATATTAATAATTAATAATTCTATTAATAAATATGCAATTTTTATCAGAAAAACTAGTAATAATAAATATTTCTGTATATATAATTTAACACAATTTAGTGATGTTTATTTTTTATTTTTTTGGCATAAGTTGTCTGACCTACACAATATTAGTTAAAGTTATAGAAAATTCAAGTTATAGAAAGCAGTATGATATTATTAAAATGTCTTAAGATGGTTTAAACAAACTAATTAATTAAAATGTATTAAATTAATTTCAGAAGCTACAGTAACTCAATAAGCAACAATAAGACTAACTTTTAGACCACTGTTCATCCTTTTAAATTATTGTCATTTTGTAAAATATAATAATAATAATGATAATAATAATAATGCATTTATTTATTTGACTATTTTTTTTAAGTAACCTTGCTCAAGTATACCCTTATATCTAGAAAGAAACATGTGCTTCTGCATAACAGGAAAAACCCCACCTACAACCAACTGGATAAGAAAAAGAATCATGCAAAACAATCATGCAGAGTGATCACAGACGACTGGATCAGGCATGATTTTGAGGAAAACGGAAAGGAATAAAAAGAATGAGATTAGATGCGCTGACAAATCCGATTGCGCTGACATTTCTTTTTGTAAGTCTGGCTATTTTCCCACCCTAATCTCTCTTAAGTGCACTCTTCACTGGCTGGATTCACCGTGATTCAGGACACGGGGATCAAGCTGACACAATCTGGCAGGATATCTCCAGAACACTGTTACGGATCACCTCTAACAAATTACGGAAGAGTAGATCAATAGCCCAGAACCACAAAAAAAGCTGCTTTAATACAAAAGAACAAACTGTGCGAAAGTCACAGCGCCAGAATGAAAGGGCGTTAGGAGGTGATGCTGAGATCAGGTGATGGCTAAACATGATCTAATCCAATTAGTGACAATTAGTTCAAGTAGAATTACATGTCTGATTATATAAGTGCATATCTGAGGAGCGCTAAAGGAAAGACTGGAATTAATAGTGTGTCCTGTGGTGCGGCATGTTTCCAAATCAAAAACCCTGCAGGCAGCGATGGAGCCTGATGCTATCAAAGAATGCGCATGTTGGAGATTTTCTTCTCTGGCTTCTGTCCTTTCTGCTATTCTCCAAGCAGCCCATCAGAGCCAATCTGCACTGCTGTGGCCTCTTCATGGCAGATTGACTATGTAAATGAGGCCTGTGGAGAGCAGAGGGGCCCCAGAAGAACAGCGAACGGGGCCCCGGACACAATGGACGAGTGGAGAGCTTTATGAAGGAGACAGATAAAAGTTTGGTGCAGTACCTGAGGCAGGGCCTGGATCACAGTGTCTAGCAGAGCTCGCATTCCCACAGCCATCTTGAGCAGCTTCAGCACTGAAAGAACAGAAGAGACCGGTTACTGTATTTTGTACTGTACTGTACAATTTCAAATATACAAATATAAGTCTGTCAGAAGAGAGTAAATTGGCAAGGAATTCACAGATATTACAATTCTGATAAATACTGATAAGCTAATAATTGTTTTCATTGGATGGCCAAAATATGGCCAATATTAAAATCATGTCACCTTTTTATGACGATTAAGCAATTAATCGAATTTCAGGAGGAGCATGCACGAACGATCGCAGCTGCCACCAATCTCCTTATTACTGATAACCCCGCGAATCTCTCCTCCTCCGCCTTAAATAC